>JAJOOO010008689.1:0-43991 GCA_029582685.1 Solanum piurae
GATCTGCTTTTGAGCTGGGTAGTGTTTGGTATTTTATGCATATCTCATTAAAAAGAACTTAGTTTACAGTGAATAAATATGTTTTGGAAATATAATGCGTAGACCTACAACTCTTGTGTTTATGTAAAATTCTAATTTAGCTGTTATGGATACGAAATAAGGGACGCAACATATGACAAGTTCCGTCCAGATTCTTGAATTAGAAATCCTGTATGTTCAACTGTTAGTGTTTTGATTATATCTTTTTGTACAAGGAGTATTTTGCGGTGATTCTTGATTATTTGCAAGATTAAGATATGTACCTACATCTTTTATGAAGGATATAAATTCCATTTTGGACGTTTTCTGTTTCAAATCTAAGTTGCGACATGTAGTGCGTTTATTGGGCAGAATATTTGTGTTGCGAGTATAGTCGTATTTGTACAGGCTAGGCTTACTTGTGATGATAACCTTGTGATACGCCAACATTATTGAGCTACTAGAAAGTAAATAAGTTATTGAATTCATTTTTTAAGGTTGTATATCCTCGTGTACGAGTTGAAGATTTTGATACGCTGGTTGGTCTACGATTTGAACTCGTGAAGTCGTGTTGGACGGTTTTTGTGCTAAAGAACTGAGTTTTGTGTATAAACTTATACTTGTACTCTTTTTACCTGCTGGTATATCTGAAAGTTTACTTTGGTACCTTGGTTACCTCTTGTCACTTTGCATTGTCGTATTGGTATTCTTTAATACATTAAAGACGCTTGTGTAACTCACCCACTTATACTGATTTTTTGATCACTTAGCACTCTTGTTGGGACCTTGTCCTTCTTGTGGCTGTGACTTTGTCACTCTTGGCATGCCTCTTGATTCAGATCATTTACCATCTTGACTCTGGATTTTTAGTCCGTTTTAAGGATGGAAGTTGTCCATTTTAAGTACGAACTAGAAAGCCATTTTAAATATGGTTCTTGGTTCTCTTGATTATTGGGTTTTGACCCTTCTTGATACCTGCTTGTGCTTGGTGTGACGACATGATATATGTATTGGGCGAGCCTTGTTGTTGAATCTCTTGGAAAACTACGCTATGAGTGTTCTTGACATTTACAACTTTAAATATCGAACTTGATACTCTTTATATATTGTTTACTTGATTTATTTATTATTTTCAATTATGTTGCCCTTTACTTGAGAATGATAACTTGGAGAATTTGAGGGCTCCGAACCTATAGTTTTTACACCACTAAGTTATATGCTTAGCGATAGTTGTTTCTATCGTAGGGAATGTTCGAGAGGATGCTTGAAGTTGGCCATTGAAGATGGAGATTTTGAAGGCTTTAAGGAAGATCACATTTGCATATAGACATATATATTTTGTATAAACCTTAGGACTTGAACATGATCTATGTTTTGTATATTTACGTGAGAATTTGAGGGCTGATTTGGTCATATTACCATGGGTTGTAATATAAGTATCGTTATATGTTTTGTTTTTTTTGGGGTGTGTAAACCCAAGTCTTGTAGTATCCTAAATCTACTATTACTTTATGAATGTTTGTGTGAAGCATGAACAGGATGATTTTGGTACTCAGGAGCTTGTAATATTCTTGTTATTTCATCCTTGAGTGTGAGGATAATATATATACATGAAAAGCTCGTCGGTTATTTGCTTAAATTACTTTTCGGGGGTCATTATGCATCTAATCCCTCTACTAGATTAAAATCAATATGGCCATAGTTAACCTCTTTTAAGTGTCACAAGTATTTAATTAGATTTCTTGTTTAAGGGGTAGTATCCTTTCGAAAGGGTCGCTTCAAGTGTTGGTATCAGAGCCTAGGTTTGTGGTTCTAGGAATTTTGATTTGAATTACTTGTATACTTGTTCACTTTCGAAAAAGGTTCTATTTGTATTATTTGGTCAATTATATGGTTTATAATGTTTTTATCGCATGTAGAGTGCATATGCATCAAGTACATATCCCTAATGCATTGTGATCTTTCCTTTTGTAGGAATTAAGTCATGGCCACTTCTTCTGACCGACCTATGGAAGCTGCTCGTGAAGGTTCGGGTGCCTCTGTTTCCCAACCTCATGCACTGGAAGGGGTTGGATAACATATCTCGAATCAATATGTTCCCCACACTAGTGCTTCTGAAGTAGGAAACCATCAGGGTGTAAGAGCTGGTGCACATCCTCACATGAGTCATGGTACTCAAACCGTGAATCCTCATTTTCAACAAATGGCTGAATTTTTCCACCACATGGCTGAATCAATGCATGATCCCCACGGGATTAACTTTGAGAAAATGAGGAAAATGGGTGGAGTGGAGTTTGAAGGCACTGTTGATCCTACTGATGCTGAACAATGACTTCATCATATGGAGAGGGTATTTGACCAGTTAGAGTGTTCAGATGTTGCAAAATTTAAGTATGCTATTTCACTATTACAAAAGGATGCTTACGATTGGTGGGTAAGTGTTCTGAATGCCAAGGTAAAACCTCCTGTTCTTACTTGGGATGATTTTCTTAAGGAATTTTGTATGAAGTATGTCCCACCTGCTTATTGTGATGCAAAGAAAAATGAGTTTTTGAATCCAAGGCAACGAGGCATGTCTATTGCTGAATACGAACATAAGTATCTAAGGCTCTCTCGCTATGCTGGTGGTATTATTAAAGAGGAAAAAGATAAGTGCAGGAAATTTGAAGACTGTTTAAATGATTCTATTAGGAAGAATGTGGCGATCTTGCAACATGAGAAATTTTGCAAGTTAGTGTCTGCTGCTTTTACTTGGGAACGACTTGATAAAGAAGAAGCTAGTAGAAATAAAAACAGATTCCGAAAGCCTAGACCAGATTTTGGTGGTCCATCCAAAAGGGGAAGGTTTGATAATTCTAAGGCTGGTAGTGATAACAGGCCACCTTAACAAATGCAAAATAGATCAGAATTTTCTACAGCTAGCACTCCAAATTATGGCCAAGGCAAGCCTCGCGTTCCCACTTGTTCACAATGTAGAAAGAATCATTATGGTACTTGTTGGAGAGCTTCTGGTGCATGTTTCAATTGTGGGAGCTTTGATAATAAAGTGAAGGATTGTCCTAATCCTAATAATGCTCCATCGTTGAGAATTGAAGGCTCAATTCATAAGCCTTCTGTAAATCCTCCTCAAACTAATAGAGGTGCAAGACCTAAAAATACCCAGGCAACAGGTACACGTGGAGCTAATCAAGCTAGTGGGCAATGGGCTACTGCATGCGTTTATGCTATGAGGCAGAGGGATGATCAAGATGGACAAGACGTGGTTGTCGGTAAATTTCACTTATTTGGCTTATGTGTGGTTACGTTAATTGATCCAGGTTCTACACATTCCTATATTTGTTAATCACTTGTTCTTCCTGAAAATGTGAAATCTGTGAGACTTAATTACGATGTGCTGATTGAAAGTCCTTTAGGTTATCAAGTTGTGTGTAATCAAGTTTACCAAGATTGTCCCTTCGTGATTTAAGACCCAGTCTTCCCTGCTGATTTAATTGAAATGCCCTTCAAGGATTTTGAAGTTATTATCAGGATGGAATTTCTTTATAAATATCATGCGATGGTAAATTGTAGGTCTAAGCATGTGAATTTTGAAGATCCTACATTTTCACACATCATTGTACAAGGTGAAATATCAGTGACATCTAGTTTTATTTCTGCGGCCTTGGCAAGAAAGTTGATGCGTCAAGGTTGTGGAGAATACCTTGCTCACATAGCTGATACATAGTTGAAGAGTCCTTGTATCAAGGACATACCTGCTGTATGTGATTTTTCAGAAGTATTTCTAGAAAACCTTCTGGGATTGCCCCTGGAAAGAGAGGTTGAATTTGCAATCGAGCTTATTCCTGGATCTACTTCTATTTCGATCACCCCTTATAGAATGGCTCCAGCAGAGTTAAGAGAATTGAAAGCTCAATTGCAAGAACTACTTGATAAAGTTTTATTCGACCTAGTGTTTCTACTTGGGGAGCCCCTGTTTTATTCGTAAAGAAGAAAGATGGCACTCTTAGGCTTTGTATTGACTATAGACAATTGAACAGAATAACAATCAAGAATAGATATCCACTACCAAGAATTGATGATTTGTTTGACCAACTTAAAGGTGCTAAAGTATTCTCAAAAATTGATTTAAGGTCTGGATATCACCAACTGCGTGTTAGAGAGAAAGATATTCCTAAAATTTCTTTTAGAACTCGATATGGTCATTATGAATTTTTGGTGATGCCATTCGGATTGACAAATGCTCCTGCGATATTCATGGATCTAAAGAATCGGGTATTCAAGCCTTATCTTGATTAGTTTGTGGTTGTTTTTATAGATGATATTTTAATATTTTCCAGAAGTAGTGAAGACCATGATAAACACCTCTGGATTATTTTGAAAATTTTGAAGGAGAAAGAACTTTATGCTAAACTTTCCAAGTGTGAATTTTGGCTTGATGAAGTAGCTTTTCTGGGACATGTTGTATCAACTGAAGGTGTGAAGGTAGATCCTAGTAAAGTACAAGAAGTTGTTGAATGGAGACCTCCCAAAAGTCCGACTGAGGTAAGAAGTTTCTTGGGCTTAGCAGGATACTACAGAAGATTTGTGAAAGGCTCTTCCATTATCGCCTCTCCTTTGACTAAGCTCTTGCAGAAGGAATTAAAATTTCTTTGGGATGACAAATGTCAAGAGAGCTTTGAAACTCTCAAATCCTTGTTGACTCAAGCGCCTATACTTACTCTACCAATTGAAGGGAAAAAGTATGTAGTATACAGTGATGCTTCTCACAATGGTCTCGGATGCATTTTGATGCAAGAAGGGAAGGTAATTTCTTATGCCTCTCGCAAATTAAAACCACATGAATTAAATTATCCTAATCATGATCTTGAACTTGCTGCTATAGTGTTTGCTTTAAAAATATGGCGGCATTATTTATATGGAGAGAAATGTCATATCTTCACTGATCACAGAAGCTTAAAGTACTTGGGTACTCAAAAAGAGCTAAACCTTCGACAACGTAGATGGGTTGAACTCATCAAATATTATGACTACACGATTGATTATCATCCAGTTAAAGCCAATGTGGTTGCATATGCCTTAAGTCGTAAATCCTTCGCAAGCATTTCTTTGAGTCCTTTACCTTGCTTCTTGAGTTAAGAGCCATGAATGTTTGTTTTACACTTGATTCAAATGATTCAGCTATTGATAATTTACAAGTAAAGCCAATATTAATTGAACAGGTGAAAGAAGCACAAATGTTAGATGAGAAACTTGTAAAATTGACCAGAGAAAAACTTGATTTTAAATTTATGGAGGATGGTGGCTTATTTTATCAAAACAGGTTAAGTGTCCCTAATGATGACAAATTGAGGAGAGAAATATTGAATGAAGCACATACTTCACCATATACAATGCATCCTGGGGTACAAAGATGTACCAGACCATCAAAGAACATTATTGGTGGAATGGTATAAAGAGAGACATTGCGGAGTTCATTTTCAAATGTTTGGTTTGTCAAAAAGTAAAGGCAGAACATCAAGTCCCAGTTGGTTTACTACAGCCCTTGTCGATGGTGGAATGGAAATGGGAGAGAATAACTATGGACTTTGTTTCTGGACTTCCTTGCACTCAGAGAAATCATGATGCAATATGGGTGATTGTGGACAGGCTAACCAAGAGTGCTCACTTCTTAGCAATCAGGATGGATTATTCACTTGAGCGTTTAGCTGAGTTGTATATTAATGAGATTGTAAGACTACATGGGATCACTGTGTCTATTGTATCAGACCGGGACCCAAGGTTTACATCTAGATTTTGGGGTGGCTTGCAGGAAACTTTGGGTACTAAGTTGAGGTTTAGCACTTTGTTCCATCCTCAAACAGACGACCAGTTGGAAAGAGTGATACAAATTTTGGAGGATATGCTTCGAGCTTGCATTATGGAGTTTGAGGGTAGTTGGGACAAACACTTAGCTTTGATAGAATTTTCTTACAATAACAGTTACCAATCGAATATTGGAATGCCTCCCTATGAAGCCTTATACGGAAGAAAGTGCCGGACCCCTCTTTGTTGGAGTGAAGTTGGTGAAAGAAAGCTTGTTGGTCCTAAAATTGTGCAACAAACAGAGGACAATGTAAAAATTATCAAAGATCGTCTAAAAATTTCTTCGGATAGACAAAAGTCGTAAGGTGATCTTAAAAGGCGTGACATTGAATATCAAGTTGGAGATAAAGTATTCTTAAAGGTGTCTCCATGGAAAAGGATTATGAGATTTGGCCAAAAAGGAAAACTTAGTCCCCGATTTATCGGACCTTATGAGATACTTGAAAGGGTTGGAACAGTTGCATATAAATTGTCTTTGCCACCTGAGTTAGACAAGATCCACAATGTCTTCCATGTTTCTATGCTTAGAAGATATCGTTTTGATACATCTCATGTTCTTCCAATTGAATCTATTAAGGTTAATCCTGACTTGACGTATAATGAAGAAACTATCCTAATTGAAGCTCGATAATTAAAGCAACTTAGGAACAAGAGAATCCCTTTAGTAAAGGTACTTTGGAGAAACCATTATGGAAAAGAAACTACCTGGGAAAGAGAAGAAGACGTGAGAACCCATTATCCGCACTTGTTTCGGGACTAGTGTAAGGTAAATTTCGAGACAAAATTGCTTTAAGGGGGGGAGAGAGTTGTAACACCCCTAAAATACTAGACCAACTCTTGCATGTCGATGCATCATCTCGTAATTACTAGAATATGTTTTATTCTCATTTTTGGAACTTGAAATGTTGTGATTTGCAAACTTGCTTAGCATAAATTGTTATCGTAAATTAAGGTATTGTATGGGGGTATTTGCGTAATTATTTAATTATACTTACTTATACATTGGAAGTGTGGGTATAAAGTACATAAATATAGTTATATATGTATGCTTTTTGGGCAGCCATCTATTTGTTTGGGCAGCCCCTTTTGGTAACATCTATCCATGTGACAAGGATAACTTTTGTAGCTATATATCTTTACACCTCCTTTGATTGAATTCGTTTTCCCTCAAGTCTAAGAACATTATAACATTAGCTAAAGAGTTGTTCTTCAAAAATCAAGAGAAAAACTAAGTCCTTTTGGCTGGAATCCGACACACACACTTCCTTTTGGTAAGTAATGATCTGCTTTTGAGCTGGGTAGTGTTTGGTATTTTATGCATATCTCATTAAAAAGAACTTAGTTTACAGTGAATAAATATGTTTTGGAAATATAATGCGTAGACCTACAACTCTTGTGTTTATGTAAAATTCTAATTTAGCTGTTATGGATACGAAATAAGGGACGCAACATATGACAAGTTCCGTCCAGATTCTGGAATTAGAAATCCTATATGTTCAACTGTTAGTGTTTTGATTATATATTTGTGTACAAAGAGTATTTTGCGGTGATTCTTGATTATTTGCAAGCTTAAGAGATGTACCTACATCTTTTATGAATTATATAAATTCCATTTTGGCCGTTTTCTGTTTCAAATCTAAGTTGCGATGTGAAGTGCGTTTATTGGGCAGAATATTTGTTTTGGGAGTATAGTCGTATTTGTACAGGCTAGGCTTACTTGTGATGATAACCCTATGTTACTCCATCATTATTGAGCTACTAGAAAGTAAATAAGTTATTGAATTCAATTTTTAAGGTTGTATATCCTCGTGTACGAGTTGAAGATTTTGATACGCTGGTTGGTCTACGATTTGAACTCGTGAAGTCGTGTTGGACTGTTTTTGTGCTAAAGAACTGAGGTTTGTGTATAAACTTATACTTGTACTCTTTTTAACTGCTGGTATATCTGAAAGTTTACTTTGGTACCTTGGTTACCGCTTGTCACTTTGCATTGTCGTATTGGTATTCTTTAATACATTAAAGACGCTTGTGTAACTCGCCCACTTGTATGGATTGTTTGATCACTTAGGACTCTTGTTGGGTCCGTGTCCTTCTTGTGGCTGTGACTTTGTCACTCTTGGCATGCCTCTTGATTCGGATCATTTACCATCTTGACTCTGGATATTTAGTCCGTCTTAAGGATGGAAGTTGTCCATTTTAAGTACGAACTAGAAATACATTTTTAATATGGTTCTTGGTTCTCTTGATTATTGGGTTTTGACCCTTCTTGATACCTGCTTGTGCTTGGTGTGACGACATGATGTATGTATTGGGCGAGCCTTGTTGTTGAATCTCTTGGAAAACTGTGCTATGAGCGTTCTTGACATTTGGATCTTTAAATATCGAACTTGATACTCTTTATATATTGTTTACTTGATTTATTTATTATGTTCAATTATGCTGCCCTTTACTTGAGAATGATAACTTGGCGAATTTGAGGTGCTCCGAACCTATAGGTTTTACACCACTAAGCTATATGTTTAGCGATAGTTGTTTCTATCGTAGGGAATGTTCGAGAGGATGCTTGAAGTTGGCCATTGAAGATGGAGATTTTGAATGCTTTAAGGAAGATCCCATTTTCATATAGGCATATATTTTTTGTATAAACCTTAGGACTTGAACATGATCTATGTTTTGTATATTTACATGAGAATTTGAGGGCTGATTTGTTCATGTCACCATGGGTTGTAATATAAGTATCGCTATAGGGTTTTTTTTTTGGGGTGTGTAAACCCAAGTCTTATAATATCCTAAATCTACTATTACTTTATGACTGTTTGTGTGAAGCATGAGCAGGCTGATTTCGGTACTCGGAAGCTTGTAATATTCTTGTTATTTCATCCTTGAGTGTGAGGATAATATATATACATGAAAAGCTCGTCGGCTATTTGGTTAAATTACTTTTCGGGGGTCATTAAGCATCTAATCCCTCTAATAGATTAAAATCAATATGTCCATAGTTAACCTCTTTTAAATGTCGCAAATATTTAATTAGATTTCTTGTTTAAGGGGTAGTATCCTTTCGAAAGGGTCGCGTCAGACTTGACGACTAAAATATGATAAAAATGCAAGAGATACAGAAAATATTGTGCGGGTGTGAGTTTGGGAAGTTTAAAAGTGAGGGAAAGTGAAAGAGTTTGAAAGTTTAAACCTTTCACCTTTAAACGCCATCCAGTTCTCACCTATTCGACGATATTAGTCTTGCTCTCCGACCCACTCAGCGACACGCCGAGTGGGCACTTACCTCGCCGAGTTTTACAGGACTTCCAGTTAATGTAGGGGTCCAAATGGCAGACAAAGTCGTGATCGCCGACCTGGTCGGCGATTCGCCAATGTGCTTCTGGGCTCACCGAGTTTTACAGACTCCAACTACAAAATGTCTTGAGTCCAACGGCAGTCCAAGTCGGGCTCGCTGACTGAACTTTTAGCTCGCCAAACTGCACTTTTCAAACACATTCCACACTTTGACCTGTACAATCAACACACCATTATTTTAAACTCAAAAGAAAGTTAATAAAAACTTGGGCTGCCTCCCAAGAAGCGCCTTAGTTAACGTCGCGGCACGACGCAAGTCCACGCTCAAACCTCATTCTTGGGGTTGGCCATAGTGTCACTAGGCAACCCCTCTTGTTGTCTGGGATTTAGACGAGACAAGATATGACCATTTGGGTCTCCAACTGCTTGATATAGACAGAATGGGAATTAACCGTATGGCTAAGGGTTGACACATCTTCTTTCATCTCTTTCAAGATCTTGTTCCACCCTTCAACCTTGTTGAGGATACAAGAAAGCATATCCTCCGACCAACCACCTTTGGATTCCTTTGGCTTTTGACACTCGTGGGGAGGCACATACCTATCTTTCTCCCCATCTTTCCAATTAGCATTTTGATCCCTCCATTCTCTATCACGATCTCTCCAACCTTCATCCCTATTCCAACCTTGGTTACAACCCTACCTTGGGTAGTTTGAACGATAACCACCTCCTTGGTTGTCTAGGAAATTCACCTCCTCATTATATAATGCTTTGAACTTGGCTTTTTCTAGATTCACACACCCAACACCAACGGCGTTGACACTCCTAGCACCAGCGCCCAAGACATTTTTATACTCAATGTCCAGTTGAGTCATGATTTTGGTCATATTTTGATCCTTTTCCATTTGCTCCTTGGTCAATTTGAAAGTGAGGGGAGAAACTTGGTCTTCGCGGGTGTACCATGCCCAGTTGATCTTTGTCATGCCATCCAAAAGCTGAGTTGCTATCACATAAGGTTGTTGCATCAACACTCCAGGAGAAAGTTGGTCAGCAATTCCCTTGTCTACCAAGTCAAGGCTCCGGTAAAAATACTGCAGCAACACGTTGTCAGGCAAACCATAAGTTGGGCATTGCAGCACCAACTTTTAGAATCGCAGCCAAGTCTCATGAATTGGCTCTCCTTCCAGACACTTGAAGCTCTGAATGTTGTCCTGAATTGTCATCATATTCGAGGGAGGGGAAAATCGCACTTGAAATGCGGTGACAAGCTCTTCCCAAGAAGTGATTCAATCTCGTGGCAATTCAGTCAGCCACTTGCATGCTTCTCCTATCAGAGAGAATGGGAACAATCTCAACCGTACCAACTCCTGGGATATATTCTTGAAGGAGAATGGTCCGCAAACATCAACAAAATTTATGATATGCTCATAGGGATCCTCATTAGCCAAACCACCGAACAGCCCCTTCAATTGCTAGAGCTGAAGCATAGTGCTAGTAACACCGTGTTCCCTTCAACAGGAGGCAAGCGAATGGCACCAATTCCACCCATAATATGAGGGTCATTAGCATTAGGCTCATTGACATCGTTGAGGTTGCCGATGTCATCTTGGTGACCTACTTGGCTACCGTTTCTTCTATTCACACTTATACTTTTTGTTTCAAAACACAAAAAGAAAAACCAAAACTAAAAATAAGTAGATTCAACTGTAACTAACAGGAACAAAATTCAACTTAACTAAAAATTCTCAGACAACACCACTACCCGGCAGCGGCGCCATTTTGATTTCACGTATCAGGACACATCATCCAATTCTAAGCGTCAACGATCGTTAGTCAGTAATATAACCCAACTAAATGAGTTGGGGTCGAATCCCACAGGGAGTGGTACGCGCTTGAGAATCAATCGAAAAGCATGAATATGTTCAAATCAGCCATAGGAATAGACATTTTCAATTAAAAACATACTTCAAATCAAGGGATGACAGGAATGTCAAATAACATGGGGGTGTGGTTGTAATTATCAACTACAACAGCAGCAAAATAACACGAAAATAACAATATTGAGATGGGTTCTTAGGATGTGATTCGATTATGGACTAATGTAGACAAATGGGTAATTGCAACTGCTAGAAAATAGCTATAAATTAGTGAATAGGCTAGACTATAGAGGAGGTACACTTTCTCTCGAACAATTTACCCTGAATAAAGTCGATTTCTCTTGAACACCAACAAGCAAGAAAATAAGAACAGCCTACGCTTTAGTATATTCATTCTCTCGAGCTGAATGTGTGGAAAAGGGTTTAGGATTCACTCTCTCGAGCTGAACCCATAACAACCCAATACCCACAGACCATCAATTCAGTAATCTTGATTTTAAAACCTCTCTCTCGAGCAACCTAAAAACACGAAGGTAGAATTGCATTTTCAACTACAATCCTATAAATTAAACTACAATTACTGATTGAAATCACTTTTAAACAGAATTTAAACTAACAATTAGCAATACCCGTCAACTAAATCAACCCATAATCACATAATCACACCCCAAGAATTGGGGTTTTAGCTAGACATCATAAAAAGATAAAAATTGTTACCAAATTGTGTTTCCATCAAGTGGGTAAGATTAATTTCATCTTTACAAAGGTTCAAATTGAAGAATCTCAAAGACCCACTTCTAATTTCTCAAAAATGGAAAACTTCAATTCTTCAAAGGTAAGGAAATTGAGTCTCAATACTCTGAGTTCAAACTCCAAAATTACTCTTATGAATGTTCAGAATAAAATTTGATTGTTTAAAAGATACTTAACATAATGTTTGAAAATGTATTTATAGTCGCCAAAAATATGCTACGAAGAACCATTCGGTGCAATAAGTTGGGATCGCCGATCTGCTCGGCGATCCCTCTTTTGGTTAGTTCCATCGCCTTTATACTTTGGCCTTCAACATCCTCCAGTTCCGTAACTTTGGGCGATCCAATCACTGCATCGTGGAACCACTCGGTGACACGCCGACTTTTTCTTTCTATCGCCAAATTTATTTTCTCCCTCACGGCTACGCACATTGGAACTTTAGGCTAGGTAATGTCCATTAGGCGACTCACCAAAGAGACTTGGCGATCATCGGGCCTTCATTTCTTCGTTCTTTCAGCTGCCTTGTTCCTTTTTGTCCATTAGTGTCCATGCTTTGTTCCTCAATCCAAATAGCTGGAAATCAAGGATTTTACATCAGTTATTGGCACAAAATAAGCATTTGAGGACACTAAATCTATTCAAATAGTTCCTTAAGTGAGTCCAAATTGTGGACTCATCGAAGAGCACACGACGCATAAAGTACTACATTCTAGTTTCTTTTGGTCCACATTAATTAAATATTCTATTGCTTATGTGAAGGGATGTGATAAATGTCAAAGGTTGGGTACTATATCAAGAAGACTTGAGATGCCACTAAGTAACATTCTAGAGGTGGAAATTTTTTATGTGTGGGGTATTGACTTCATGGGTCCCTTCCCGCCATCTAGTGGAAACAAATATATTCTGGTGGCAGTAGATTATGTGTCCAAATAGGTTGAGGTGGTATCTCTTCCCTTGAATGACTCCGGAATGGTGATTAAATTCATAAAGAAGCACATCTTCACTGCTTTTGGAACTCCAAGGGCAATCATAAGTGATGGAGGTAAGAATTTCATTAACCATCTAGTAAAAACTCTTCTTGCTAAATATGGTATTCGGCATAAGGTGGCTATAGCTTGCCATCCTCAAACAAGTGGTCAAGTGGAAGTATCAAACAGATAGGTGAAGTAAATCTTGCAAAATATGGTGAATGCACAAAGAAAGGATTGGTGTGTGAGAAGTTGGATGATGCGTTGTGGGCATATAGAACTGCATATAAGACACCCATAGGGACTTTCCCCTATCACATAGTATTCGGCAAAGCATGTCATCTTCCGGCAGAATTAGAACACCAAGCATTTTGGTTAATAAAAAAGTTAAATCTCGACCCAGAGTTGGCCGGTAGGAAGAGAGTGGATCAAGTACATGAACTTGAGGAGTTTAGGCTCCATGCGTATGAGAATGCCAAGCTCTACAAAGAAAAGATGAAAAGGTGGCATGACAAGCACATAGTTCCTCGCAATTTCACTACGGGAGAAAAAGTACTACTTTTTAACTCAAGACTAAGGTTATTCTCTGAAAAACTAAGGTCTAAATGGAGTGGTCCCTTCGAAGTGGTGAGAATGACACAACATGGTGCCGTTGAACTTAAAGGTGAAAATGGTCCAATGTCTTGGTAAACGGGCAAAGAGTTAAACACTACTTTGCTGAAGATTTAGATCGTGATCGGGAGGCTCTTGAGCTGAATGACGAATGATCCAAGTTGTGCGACGTTAAACTAGGCGCTCCACGGGAGGAAACCCGTGAACAATATGTAATAGATAGGTAGCTTGTCTAAATTTTTAAATATTGTTTTCGCGTAGTTTCAATTCCTAGGATCTAGTAAAGATCGTTACTTTCATTATTAGATAGATAGAATTTTCATTATTTGTAACTTAGTTTGTAATAGCATAAAAAAAAAGTTGAGCAGAGCGTACTAAAGGAAAACTATAGAGAAAGTTTAATGGTGCACTGAGCGGTGTGCCGCGCCAGGACATCAAGTACAACGCATCTTGGCTGGTGCACTGGCTGGTGTACCGTGCCAAGATCGCGTGTTATTACGGGTTTCAACCCGGCCCAACCCTATCCCACCCTTTTAAATCCCTACAACCATTCATCCCCCCCCCCTTCCACTATTTCTCCCACCCCAACCGACCAAAACTTGTCTTCTTCTCTAAAACTCTTCTTCTTCTCCCAACTCTTTTTCTTCCACTCTCCAAAAATTCCTCCATAAAATCTAACCCCTTCTCACAATCTTTCTCCCCAAATATCATTCTTCTCTTCTTCCTCCCAACCCCCCTCTTTCTTTTAAAATTCTCTATTTTTTCTTTCTCTCTTTTTGTTATTCTAGTTAGTACTAATGGCACCCAAAGTTAGGAATGTGGAAGAAGGTGCGGGTTCTAAATTTTCTGGGAATGGAGGCGCATCAGGTCTTCAAGTAGCCGGGTCCCATTTTAGAAATTCATAAAGCAACCTGTGGATAAATATGGGAAAGAATGGTTCGAGAGCCAAAAGGAAGCCAAATACCTTGGTGATGAATTCGTGAATGAGGTACGGTTACAATCTCAATTCCCGATGATTTGTAATACTGTGAATGCTATGGGCCTGAGGTTTATGATTGAAAATCAAGGAAATTGCAATTTGATCTTGGTTAGGGAAATTTATGACAATTGGAATACAGAAACTCGGTTCCATAAAATTGTTCAGATTCGAGGGAAAGATGTAGGCTTTACTTCTAAGGCGTTAAATTTGTTTTTGGGAACTCCTTATTATGACGCGGATGATTATAATAAGCTTAAGTAATCCCCCCCCCCCCTTATAGAGATACTCGCCATACGTTGTGTGGGGTAGAGTCCACTGCTAGGTGGGACCGTAGTAAGGACACCAAAGGCATTCCACTCTCCATTATGCAAATTTTAACCAAGTAGCGAGAGTTTGTCTTAAGATTGTGTGTAGTGTCTTTTTACCGGCTAAGCACACTTCAGATGTAACTAGGGATAGGGTGGTATTGGTTTATATGTTAATGAAGGGTATGCCTGTTAATGTCTAGGAAGTGCTAAGGCCAAACATGAGGAAATTTCGGAATTACATGAGGTGGTGGTTTTGTTATGGAGGGTTGATCACCCAGTTTCTGAGGGCTGAGGGTATTGAAGAGGAGAAGTTGGATTTGACCGTTGATAAGGCCCCTTACCAGATATGGAATATGGTAGATGTCACTCGTCCCAAAGTGCTCGACACGTCCCATGGACATGTCTTATCAGTTAAGGAGTGACAGGGAAGAGATGATAGTGTCATGGCTCACATGTTTGGCATAGCAGAGTTGCACCTAAGGATCTCGGGTCGCCCGGTCACTGAAGATGATATGGAACTTTAGCGGAGCGCTACCCTTTGACGGAGAGTGCAGCCTACCTTTGCATGATTGGTCCGACATTTCAGAAGCCTCTTGATGATGATGAGGCCCCCGTGGATGAAGCTATGGATAAGGAGGATGATGAGGATGTTGCTGATGATAATGCAAATGCGTTGATAGTATTTGATGGAGGTCGTAATGATGACAACGAGGCCTAGAGGCCTGAGAGAGTATCTCTAATTCTATATTTTGTTTTTATTTATGTGCACTGAGGACAAGGGTAATTTTTAAGTGTGGGATGGGAGATAACTCTCTTGTGGATATAAGTTTTAATGTTTTATCGAGTCTTAGTTTTTTTATGTTATTTTTATTTTGGGTTCCTCAGCTTTTGTTTTTGGTACTTTTCTTGATGATAGTCCATTTGAATCGACTAGGTCTAGTTTATTGTTTTTATTGAGTCTTAGAGTCGTTGTAGTATAGTGGTAAGTATTCCCGCCTGTCACGCGGGTGATTCGGGTTTAATCTCCGGTAGCGGCGCCAAAAACTTGTTGCTCCCAATTGCACTCACAAGTGTACGTTGTCACGCAAGTGTACGTGGTCGCGCAAGAAATATAGTTTCTTTTAGAAACTAGTTTTCGTTCCCAAGGGACTTATGATCAACTTATACTTAGTAACTTAATTCCACAATTAGAACAAAAGTAACCTTTGTAAAAGAATTTGATGGTTATTAACTACTACTACGATTATTGCAATAACAAAAAGTAACAAATGAGAACGACTTCAAATTGATGTTTTAAACCAGTAAAAGACAATTCAAGGGTTGCAGCATGCATTGGATTTCATGTATCTTATATCAGGCAATGAACTAATTTCGGTTATCAAGTTACTGATTTATTAATTGTATGAGTCTGGTCTCTTGACCTCTAGTCGCCTACTCCATTTAGCTGTCTAACTACATCGTTGAGCGGGGATAGACAGTCCTAATTGCCGAGCATTTATATTTTATCATGTTTTGTAACGAAACTAGTTGTTCATCCGGGTGTCACTCCCGAACACAAATGAACTTAATGAAAGATCAATCTTTTTATATTCTTTGATCTATCTACCTTATCCTCTCTCGATTTTAAGAATAGACACGAGATTTATCTCTATGATGGCCAGTCAAGAAATACCAAAACAAGAATATAAAAGTAACTTAAAATGACAACCAAGAATTAATTCAAAAACCTTTAATACTCAACAATCAATCCGTAGCTACAGCCTTAGGACAAGGGCGTTTAGCCACTCATACTATTAAAAACCGCAAATATAATTGTTCACGCAAATTTCGGAATAAAGAAAAGTTAGAAAATTGAAACCTATTAAAAAAGTTGAATCTTGCTCTTGCACACCAAAATAATGTCAAACCCCCTACAAAATAGTCCTAGGGGTCTATTTATAGAAGTTAGGAAAACTAGAGTCAGTCTAATTAATGAAGAAATCCTTTTTAATACAATTTTCACTAGATTTGACGGATAGGAGCTGGGGCTCCGCGCCAGCTATCGCACCAGGTTGCTTGCACTGTAATTCTCTATGTGGCGTGGCGCACCAGGCAGTGCGCCTCACAAATGCGGCTGTAGTAAGGGCCTTGCCGCCTCGCACCAGAGAGAGAACCGATAGAGGGCTTCTGTAGTTCTAGCCTTAGTGCCTCGCTCCAGGCAGTACAGAAGGGCTTCTGTTGCCTTAGTTTCTTTTTAATAGTCCTTGCTTCCCCTTTTCTCAAATCAACTCCATTTTTCTTGAAAATTCCTGCAACACCTATTCATGTGTTTTAGTGCACAATCATCGCAAGTTAAACAAAACAACATCAATAGTTTCAAGATTATTCTTAAATTCACTATCAACATGGGCAATTTTTGGCAACTTTGGCATATAAATATGCCTAAGATCAGAGCCCTTAAGAATCCCCAATTGAAAAGGTAAAATTCCCCAATTTGAGTTAGGGCTTTCTTCTAAGTTGTAAGTATTGATGGATGTTGATCCAATTGATTGTCTAATAATTTTTTATGCATGAATTGAGAAGAATACATGTTTTTAAGATTAATTTACATGTACACATGCTTAACCCATGTTTCTAAGATGAATTTGATATAAATGGGTTTGATCCATGAAAGGAAAATTTATGGGTTAGATGTATTCTTGTAGGCTGAATAAGATACATTATAAATTGCTAGAGATTGAAGCATGCATATAGGATGGTTATGATGACTATTGCTTTGAGAGTAAAGCATATATGTTATGAATTGTTGATTATTGATATGATTCTTGTGGAAGGGATAGTTCCCACGTGAATTGCTTATGTTTGAATGTGAAAGGGTTTCTCATATTGAATGATTCTAGGTTGGAAGGATTGGTCACCTAAAATGAATCTAAGCTAAAAGACTAAGAAAATGATGAGGCTAGAGTTGATTACCCTTGACCTATAAATGAGAAGGATATGAGGCAATTACTTTATTCCTACATGTTGAACAAAAGGCGACTCCCCTCTTTCCTATTATGATGATTGGACATGGAGGTGAGTAACCATGATCCTTATAGAATGATATGGAGGCGAGTACCCATTTCATAAGATGTTGGGCATTGGGGCGAGTACCCATGATCCCATAAGATGGATATGGAGGCGAGTACCCATGACCATGTAGGTAAGGCAAGAGGTGACTACCCATGAGCCTTTATAGGAAGGTAAGAGGAGACTCCCCATGTATATAAAAGATATGCTAATAATATGTTATCATAGGTGATGATCTTGGATTGCTACTTGAGTTTCCATCCATGATGAGTAAGACTAGTGGAGGATTACCCATGTCTTGGTTAAGTATTCCTTATGTATTGATATGATCTATTGTGTGCATTGATTATAATTTATGACTTGTATTGTCTAACTCTTATGTTTATATTGATGTTTATGCAAATTATCATATTTAGTACATTCTTGTACTAACACATACTCTTTCCTATATTTCATATCCAAATGTAGGGTCCGGCGTTCCCGACTCTCATCCCCGTGGCTAGGATCTTAGTAGAAGCAAGACTTGAAGATTGGTGAGTCCTCATAGCATTTATCTAGTATATATATTTATATATATATATATGTTCATACCGTTGTATTGAATGATCCCGGTCGGTGGATTTTTGTTCATATAATGCATACAACTCTGGTTGATGCTTGGGCCGGTTCGTTGGCTCTATATGAATTAGCGGTTTTTGATCCTTCTGATCCTATTCTTGATCTAATATGGAGACAGGGTATGTTCTTTATACCCTTCATGACTCATTTAGGAATAACCAATTCATGGGGATGTTGGAGTATCACATGGGGGACTGTAACGAATTTAGGTATTTGGAGTTACGAAGGTGTAGCGGGAGCACATATTGTGTTTTTTGGCTTATGCTTTTTAGCAACTATCTGGCATTACCACTATTTCTCTTATGCTCTTTCATTTTATGTCTTGAACATTATTGTAGGGGTTGTGTCCCAATGACTTTTTTGTATTAGTTGGTTTCGAAACAATTGAATGAGACTTCCGCTCTTTTTTGAAAGACTTTAATTGTGTTGAAAATGGCTTTAAATTTTTACCGTTTTCTATTATCTTGACTATGAAAGCTAAGTGGCTTATATGATGCCTCTCAGGGTCTTGTATGCCAACTTATGTCTAGGGTGTACCCCTGGGTCGTGATAGTGGTATTTGCGCTTAAGATTTGGCGGCACTATTTGTATGTGGTACGTGTTGATATATTTACATATCATAAGAGTCTCCAATATATCTTTAAGCAAAAAGACATGGAATTTGAGACAGAGAAGGTGGCTAGAGTTGTTGAAGGACTATGATGTGAACATTCTCTACCACCCAGGCAAAGCTAACGTGGTAGCAGATACTCTTAGTTGACTATCATGGGTAGCCTAGTTCATTTACCACCTACACAACAAGTGGTACGAGATTTTCACAAATTATCTAACCTTGGAGTCTGACTTCTAGAATCAGAAGATGGAGGTGTTGTCATACAAAATACTGCAGAATCACCATTAATGGCATTGGTGAAACAGAATCAGCATGAAAATCCTATATTTCTGCAGTATTGAGAAAGAATTTGAGAGCCCAAAATTACTAAATTTTAGTTAGCAAGAGATGGCCTGTTGAGATGCCATCCAGATATAAAAGGGTTGAGGAAGCAAATCATGGATGAAGCACATTGTTCCTGATACTCGATTCATCCAGGCTCCACAAAGATGTATCATGACATAAGGGAGTTCTACTAGTGGAATGACATGAAAAGATATATTGCGGAGTACGTGGCATAATGTTGAACTACCAATAAGTTAAAGCAGAACATAAGAGGCCTAATGGCCCAGCTCAGACTATGGACATTCCAATATACAAATAGAAGGCTATTAATATGGATTTCATTACAGGTCTGCCTTACTCTTTTAAGAGACATGATTCCATTTGGGTGATTATTAATCGATTCACGAAATCAACCCATTTTTTGCTAGTTAAATCTAACAACACTGCCGAAGAGTATGCCAAGCTATATATAAAGGAAGTTGTTTGCTTTCTTGGGAGTCCACCATCCATTATTTCATATAGAGGTGCCCAATTTACAGCACATTTCTAGAGATCATTCCAGAAGAGTTTTGGGACACAAGTGAACCTTAGCACTACATTTCACTTTTAGATAGATGACCAAGCTGAACGCACTATTCAGACACTAGAAGATATGTTAAGAGTATGCGTTGTAGACTTTAAAGGCAATTGGGATGACCAGATACCCTTGATAGAATTTGACTATTATAATAGTTATCATTCAGGCATTGAAATGTCTCCATTTGAAGCTCTTTATGGGCGTTGATGCAGATTGGTTATTAGTTGGTTTGAAGTAGGTAAGACTCAAATATTAGTACCAGACCTTGTTCACCAAGGCATTGAAAAAGTAAAGTTGATACAAGAGCGACTAAAGACTGCTCAGAGCCGACAAAAATCATATGCAGATGTACGTTGTAGAGACATAGAGTTCCACGTTGATGATTGGGTGTTTTTAAAGGTATCACATATGAAGGGTGTTATGATATTTGGCAGGAAAGGTAAGTTAAGCCCCTTGTATGTTGGGCCACACAAAATTATACATAGAATTGGTCATGTAGCTTATGAGGTGGACTTGTCTTGAGAGTTCGCGGTTGTCCATTAATGTTTTGGAGATCCTAAAAAGGTTATTCCCATAAAAGGTATGGAACTCTCAAAAGAATTATCATTTGAGGAAGTCCCAATAACAATATTAGACCAACAGATTAGGAAGTTGAGGACCAAAGACCTAGCATAAGTCAAGGTTCTTTGGTAAAATCAGAATGTAGAAGAAGCCACTTGGAAAGCAGAATACAACATGAGGTCCAAGTATCCCCACTTATTTTAGTAGCCCCCCTAAGGTTCTTAAACTCATAACTCCTTCCATTTAAGTATCAGTTTTTCCCATAATTTGTAGTACTACGTTGTTATATGTAATATGTTCAAGATGTTCCTTTGAGTTGAGATGTTCATAATATAAGGTAAGTTATATTAGTTAGTGCATTTTCATTTCATATAAGGCCAAGCAGAGCCTTGCGAATATCTATTGCATATTATTGTGTTTTGATGCTCTATGGAGCAATGTGTATGCATTCTGGTTTGCAGATGGGTTTTGGATAGGCATGTTTACAAGGAAAATCTGCCAATTTTTTTATAAAAAAAAAACAAATAAGATAGTTGGATCATCTTAAGGTACATCCTTTATTCGAGGACAAATGAACCAATGTGGGGATAATATAATACCCCGTAACTTGTAATACATTTACTACTCATAAACACAATGCATAGTGTGATATCGAGGGAATATATCACTGAAAATGGTTAAGTATACCATGTAACCCTTATATTAATTCATTTGAAGGGTTCAAAAAAGTTTTAGGCCAAAGCGATCATTAAAGAAAAGATTCAAAATTCAAGGTTCATAGTGGAGGAATAATACAAATGATCTAATTTATCAGCTGACTCTGACTGAAAATATATCCAAATATATATAAAGTTAGAATACCTGAAACCTATTAAATGAAAGGTATTTGAGTCCAGTTTCAAGCAAAACAAACCTCTCATTAATATGACTTCAGAGTAAAAAGTTATTTTCATTCTACGACAAACGCGCACATTGTCCAATCACTGTGGGACGCGTGACACTTTAGAAAAGGTTGGCCGAATTGATTATTTATACTAGAAGTTTGATGACCGGTAGATTTTCACCCATTTAAATTTTATTGAGCTCAATAATTGGTTTCCTCAATGCCTATCTTTGTTCTTTTCTAATCAAATATTTATGATTTGCAACCATGAAGGCAATTGGAAAAGGCATGGACTAAAGCTTGAAAGAATGGCCAAAAATTCGAAAGAAGTACAAAATAAACATTGTTGATAGCCTAGCATAAAGGGTGGATAGCCGACTAAACTAGACTTCACCTAATCTGACAGTAAATAGAACTTTTGTGTACCGAAGAAGGTCGGAAAACTCCAGTAGAAAAGGTGATACGCCGAATGAGAAAAGTGGATCTGAAGCACATCCCCCAAAGTGACAGTGTGCAAGGCAAAGATTGAATGCTCGAATAGCAAACTGAGGTAGTATTTGGTGATAGACCAAACGAGAATGTCTAACTCAATTGAGTTTGCCCACTAACGTTTAAACATCTGGAGCCTAGAGCATCCAAAAGGTGAGCTGGGGAATGAAGGGAGATTCGCCGAGTGAGTTAGGCGAGCCCTACTAATGTCGCCAATTTGGTTGCGAAGTGGATTTTTGGGCAAAATTTTGGGAAAATATAAATAACCCAAATCATACGGTTTTAAGGGAGTTTGATTAGAGTGTTGAACAATTGAGTTCAAGAGAAAGTTTTGAGGGAGAACATTTTACTTTTTAGAATATTTTTTCTAGTCTTCTTCGGGTTTTAGATTTGAATCTTGAATTTTATAATTTGAAGTAAAATCCAAATTGGGCTTACTCTTTATTTCTTGATTTTAAGTCACCCATTTCATGGAAGGTATACATTCTTTACTTTTTGTGATGGGTGGCTAAAACCCAAGATCTAGGGGTGCTCTAATGGGATTGGGTGTTAATTTTGATATAGTGGGTATTGTGCTGTGTGTTGTTTTGTTGTTGTTCAGGCATGAATTTCGTCTAATTACCATTGGGAAATAACTTAAGGGTTAAGTTGCAAACTTAATTCCTACTTTTGATCTCTGGTTGATGTTCGAAAGAGATTAATTGGAGAGGATAATTAGTTCAATACTAGAAATTTAGGTTTGATGTCCTTGACTTGCTCGAAAGAGAGGTTATGGGTCGGATCTATCTGCCCTATTCTTGAAAGAGGATATAGAGTAAGGAGTGTTGTTAAGAATTGGCATTAGATAAGACCAAAAGGAGATTGAAGGCATAGATACTTTGTGATCGAAAGAATATTAGCGTCATTGATGATGACTTAGCCTATTCATGTATGAACATCACTATAGAGTTACCATGGGATGACAATGATAGTCACTATGGACAAAATGATAATTTGGGTGACCAAACTGACATGCCCATTAATTGCATTCAAAGCACGGGAGCAATCTGAATACATCCTACAACCAAGAGTACAGTATTTCACATCACCGGTACAATGATCCAATTTCTCCAGATGAAAGGAATTTTTGGAGGGCTTATCTCATAAGGATCTCCATGAGCACCTTAGGAATTTTAAGGAGGTGTGTGGACCCTTTTTGTTCAAGAATATCTTCCAATAATCTATAAGGTTGAGACTATTCCCGTTCTCTATAACGGGAGAGGTTACAAGATGGTTGGCACAGTTACCAACTGATTCTTTTACTTTGTGGGATGAGCTAACGAGGGCGTTCTTGGAACGATTCTTTCCACCTTTGAAAATGGTTAAATTTCATCTCCAAATCCAGAATTTCAGAGGTCTTGGAGGTGAGACCTTGCATGAAAAATGGTTGAGGTTCAATAAGTTACTCTTGCAATGTCCAACGCATGACGTTCCAGACAATTTGCTGTTGCAATACTTTCATTGGAGCCTTGATTCAGCCTGTAAGAGTGTGCTTGATCAATTAATCCATGGTGGATTAACAATGCAACCTTATGATGTACCAGCATTGTTGCTTGATGATATGACTAAGGTCAAGCAAGCATGGCACACTAGGGGAGACCAAGCACCCCTTCTACAAGTGGGCTTGAGTGAAGAACTAATCAAAAGGGACCATGAAAGGGATGAGAAAATGGCCAAGATGATGACCCTAATCGATCTGTTGTCCAAACATGTCATGGGAGGTGGAACTAAGTCAGTAAATTTAGTTGGACAAATAATGGGAAGTGCCCAAATGATGCCAACTTTGAGGCATTATACAATGAAGCGGTTCAATACTTGGGAATCAAAAGGGTGTTCTCACAACAATTATCAACGTCTAGGTGGGAACCATGGTTGGAAATATTGGAGGGCTGGAAATTGGAGAGACTAGGCGGTGGACAAAGATAGTTAAGTGACTGCCCATGATCGTCCACGCCTTAAAGATCCAGCTAGTCTAGAATGTAACAGGACGGAAGACATGTTTGTGAGGATCTATAACAAGGTTTAATGATTCGATAAAGTGTTGAAAGATTTAAAAAATGATATCTCCACTTTGACCCAAGCGGTGACTTCACATTCAGTTTCGATCAAGCAGCTGGAGCCTAATTGGGTCAAATTGCCACTTATCTAAATCCAAGGAAAAAGAGAAGTTTTCCTAGTGATACCATACCAAACCCCAAGAATGATTGTTGAAGTTTTAGGACTATGTTGCGCCACAACATTAAATAAGGCGTTTCTTGGGAGGAGACCCAAGTCTTTACTTTTGTTTTATTTGCTTTCGAATAGCATGCATTGTGAATGGAGGTGAAGAAGAGGTTGAAAGATAGATAAGAGCATATTGGACGAGGCCATAACCAAAATGGTGATGCACCAAAAGCACTAGGCGAACTGATTCTTGTACGCCCAATGAGCATAAAAAGGTGGGAAAATGCATTATCAAGATCGGCGACCTGAACTCCAAAGGGCAATTTTCTGAAGTGCATAATATGGACTATATAAGGTCCACTGAATTAACCTTCATTTTCAATCATTGTTCAGGCATGTTCGGTGAGCTTAAGCTTCAGAAGGCGATCGTTAGTAAGGGCGCCAAACGGGTTTGCTATAAAAAGGCCCAGGGTTCTTTAATTTCAAAAATCAAAACCTTCAGAATTTTTGGAGCCTTTTCGATTACCCTCTCTTACATTGTGCATTTTGAGTGATTTTGTGCCTCGTGTAAATGTGTTTAAAGTTGGATCTCGAGTCAACCCAACCCCGATTCCCTAATTTCTTGCACACTAAGGTTGGTGTTTCAGCTTCTTGTTAACATTTTTAAGTTTGGATTGCACATAGGTTGTGGGATTTAGACTTGTAGCTAAGATTAAGTGTTTAATTTTATTGGGTAACATCATATTTTTGAATTTGAACTACACACGTGATTTTGACTGAGAATGTTCATATGAATGGTGAATCATGATTGTGTTGGTTAGAATGATAAATTGAGTCGACATACTTGTTGGGTCTGTGCTTAATTGAATGTGAGTGAAGTCTGAGTAGCTCAGTGTTGAACCATTGAATGATTTGGCCGAATGATAGATAGGGTGACTACTTTCTTAAGGGAAAATCGTCAAGTAGAGAAACACTCAGTGATAAATGGGGGAAATCTGAATACCCATGGGTAGAAGAGCATACAGGTGGAGTGTAATTGTTAGGGGAAACTCATATTTGTTGTGCATGTTGGATTTGAATTTGAAATATAGTCACTTGGTTGAAAATTCTTGTTCGACAAGCTTGTCTTAGCTCGGCAAGGATGATAGATGAATCATCGAGTAAGGCCTAGCTCACCTTTTTGAGCTTATGCATCACCTTTGGTACTGTCCCACTCAGCGGGATTGTGTTAGTCCACCGAACTCATTTGGAGAATCGTCGAGTGGGAGAGGATATCGCCCTTGATGCCTGTGTATTTCCCTTTTACAATAACAGTTTTGGCTGACCTTTCTTAGCTCACTGAAACCAACTCGGTGAATCCCCGAGTTGGCATTGACTCCTCCTTGTGAGCATGATCGCTTAGATTTGTTCTACTGTCTAATTCGGTGAGCTCACTGAAGCTCGTCGATCATTTCGAGTGATATGTCTTCCCTTTAGGCGAGCCTCAGGACTATTTTCAATCCTGATTCAAAATACGTTCAATTTTGACTAACCTTCACCAATCTTATGCTTAAATTTGTACATTACAGGCAATGGCAAGAAGAAAGGGTAAGAATGTTATCCACCTGATACTGAATCAGATAGGGAGTCTCCTCATCCCCCTCCTCAAAAGAAACAAAAATTCCTTTCAATCAATTAGCCTTCTGAAACTCCAAATGTTCATACACTTACAAGCGGGAGTAAAAAGGAGTGGAAGCATATTGCCAAGAAGCAGGTGATTATCCAAATCAAAGTTGGTATCACTAGCAAAAGACCCCAACCCTACTTTGCGTGTTCTCTCGATTATAGCTACACGCGCTTTGAATAGGCTAAAGCAGTCAGAGAATGATCTATACTTGAAAAAAGAAGACTTTTTATAGATGGAGTAATGAGTTATTACCCAGCCATCTGGGACACAATTTTGTTACATCGGTTTTAGGGTTTTACTGGAGCCACAAGCGCCTACATCCCTTCTTGAGTGAGGGAGTTCTATGCAGCATATGCTACGGTCCATTCTGAAGAAGTGAAAGGGTATAGTCCGGATGCCACTTAAAGAAGTGGAGGTGAGAGGGAAGAAAGTTGGGTGCAATGCAAGAGCTATTAATATTTCCCTAGATATGTCAGGATTTGTAGATGAGATACGTTCACTCCATATGTGCCATGATCTAGATTCTCTTAATGGTTGGTTAGCACCTTTGATCTCTAATTATTCTCCTTCTTGGATCATGGATGGTGCTAAGATAGAGAAGAATGACTTAAATTTAGTGGCCTCATATCATCAGCTACAACTTGATGCCATCCAAGAATAAGTCTATTATTCACCATGACAAGGTAGTATTGGTAGGAACCATCATAGATCGAGAGCACATACATATTGGTGCCATTGTTGCTGCACAGATGCTAATGAACGTGAGGCAGGAGCAAACATCTCTCTTATTTCTAGTTTTAATCACATTGTTATGTGAAAGGGCAAAAGTTCTTTTTAGGGCTGCTACAAATGTGAGAGTCACATGAGCCTTATCTAGTGATATTTGGAAGATCTAGACAGAGTGTTTGAGAGATGATGTGGATCAGGGGAAATCGCCACCACTAGACTCACCTCCAGTAGTTGACCCTGCCACATTGACAACAGAGACCGACACACCTTTTCTTTCTATGGAGTAGGCAAGTATTCCTACTTTTTCATCGGATGTTAGTTTCTTTGATTCTGATACTACATCTAAACCTTCTGCTTTTGTGTCCATTGCAAGTGTGAGGCCTCCCCCTTCTCCTATTACATGTCCTTCCTTGACCTCGTTATTTATATACCAGATGGGCAGTCTTTCCCGATTAGCAGATGTTCGAGCTACCCGTATTGATAAGAAATTGCCCTAGTTGATCGACCAGTCTATCCAGAATGCCTTGAATTCTGTAACTAAGCGGGTGTTCAAGTGTGAAAAGATGGTTGAGGGCCACACTTTGAGATTAGATGAGTTGACTGTGAGGATAGCAGTGTTAGAAAAGACTGAGGGTAGTTCTAGTGCTTTGGATAGCCTTAGGGCTTAGGTTCCCACGTTGAGGGATGAGGTGGTCGAGATTAAGGTATGGACATCTTTCAGTATGGGGCGAGGTTCCCCTTTCAGATGTTGATGCCCCTACACCCGAGATGCCTACTGCTGCACCTTTCTCTTTTATACCTTAGGTCGTTGTTGATGTTGATGCTGAAGTTGAGGATGAGGAGTTGGCTGAGGAGACAGATCAAGAAGGGTTGAGAGAGGATTAGCGTGGAATCGTTGAGACCCTAACAGAGTTGCATGAGACCGAGGAGGTAATTATTCAAGCTACCTTTGCGAGTCTCTTTGAGAGACATCAGTTGTTGGGTCCAGTGGAGTCACTCTAGACTCCCCCATATTTCCCATTGCTGAGTCGGGCACTGATGCCCAAGCCAAGCCTTCCGTTCCACCTCCCATGATCCTATTACCGAGAATAGATAGCCCACTTGAGGCTTCTACACCAGAGACTCCACATGAGAGTGCTTCATAGGCATAGCCTGTTAGAGGGGTCATATAGCTCAGCTTCCCAGGATTTTATTTACTTAGCATTGAGGACATTACTTTTTATTTTTGGTGGGGTGAAGGCTTTGTGCCAATATCTCCATTTTTCTTGTATTTTGTCTATTTCGTATTTTGATTTTTTTAGTTAATGTTTTGTTTATATTATAGTGCTTCTCTTTTGGGAAAGTGTGTCTCTTTACCTCATTGTTCTTTGAGTATTCAAAGTTGAGAAATGCTTAAGGTTTTCATTGATATAATTTGAGAATCAATTTTGTTCAATGTCGATGTCTTAAATAGTACTCATGATGAGCATGATATCTTAAATAGTACTCATGATGTCTTAAAAAGTACTCATGATATAATTAGTGTTGGTGTTGCAAGAATGAAATTGATATGGTTACACTTTTTAATGATCCTTTTGAATCTTTTGTTGACTAGTTGTGTTTGGATATGAGTTCTTCCAATGAACATCGCACATATGCTTTTGATTTTTTCGTGACGTACTAGATGAGTGTATTTCGAAGTGCCATGTGTGGTGAGGTTCATTTTAAAACATGCATGTGGAGTCCTAGAATTTGAATTTTTAGTTAAATTGGTTGAATCTTGGTGAATGTGGGACATAATCTTGGGAGAAAATTCATTGAGGGAGACAGATTTTCTATAAAGCCTATTGTGACTACCTTGTGAGGGTGTCAATCCATGTTGGCACCAATTGAGCCTAACCTATTTGTTGACAACCAAAAGACGCCTCTTGAGCCAAAACAACCCCTACCTCTCACCAAAAAATAATTGAAGCATTGAGTTGTTCGAATAGACAACTTAGGCAAGAAGCCTAAGTTAGGGGTGTGAATAGGAAGGATGAAGGAGAGTCAAGTGATGGGCAAATAAAAAAGAAATGAAACTGAAAGTTTTACAAAAGAAGGAACCCTTCCTTATAAAAAAAATATGTTTGTGTAGTTGTCATCAATTTGATGGGAATAGATGAAAAAATGAAAATGAAAAAAAGAAGTGAATGAAATAAAGGGGAGCTCCAAATAAATTGAGTGGAAAGTCTAGATTTGAGTTCTCAAATGAAAAAGAAGAAAAAAAACTTGAGAAGAGGTGATGATTATAACAACAATGCTTTGAAAAGGTAAAGTCGTCAATCCAAATTGACCATGTCTTAACCGTCAGCCCCATTACAAGCCTAAAAGACCCGTGAGATCTTGCCAGAACTAGGTTGTGTAATGATTAGAAAATATGGGCAAACCTATGAGACAAAGCTTGCATGTATTTCTCTTTTGAGAGAGTAAGAGTTACATTGATTCCTATTGCCTTTGTTGATTTTCTTTGTGAGGACATGGAATTATTCTTGAAGTGAGGGCACTTGAATGAATTTGTTGAAACATGTTCTTGCATTAGACAAGAAGCTAAAGTGACATTGAGCTTGTGTTGAGACTAGGAAGTCATCATTTGAAGCTTTTTTTATCATGAGTTAGGGTAACATACTATTGAGAGTAGTCTTCCATGATGTTTGTATATTAAATCTCTTGGAGTACTGTTGTAGACACCCTTATTGAGCTCATTGTGTTCTTGATTTTCCTGAGGACTAGCAATAGTTTAAGTTGGGGGTGTTGATGACTGGTAAATTTTCACTCATTTATGGTCCATTTAGCTCAATAATTGGGGTCCTCAATGCCTAACTTCGTCCTTTTCTAATCAAATATTGATGATTTGCAGCTATGAAAGGCAATTGGACAAGGCATGGACTAAAGCTTGAAAGAATTGCCAAAAAGTCAAAAGAAGTGCAAAATGAACATTGTTAATCGCCTAGAAAGAATGGAGGATCACCGACTAAGCTAAACTTCACCCAATCTGATAGTACATAGCACTTTTGTGAACCGAAGAAGGTCGGAAAACACTAGTAGAAAAGGTGATACACTGAATGAGAAAAGCGGATTTAAAGCACATCGCCCAAAGCAATAGTGCGCAAGGCAAACATTTAATGCTAGAAGGGTGAACTACAGTGGTATTCGGAAATATGCCGAACAAAAAAGTTTGACTCAATCGAGTTTGCCAACTGAGGTTCAAACACCTAAAGCCTAGAGCATCACAAAGACGAGCTAGGGAACGAAGGGTGATTCATCGAGTGAGTTAGGCAAGACCGACGAATGTCACCGATTTAGTTACAAAGTTTATTTTAGGGAAAATTTTGGGAAAATATAAATAGCCCAAATGATAGAGTTTTAAGGGAATTCGATTACAGTGTTGAACAATTAAGTTCATGAGAAAGTTTGAAGGGAGAACATTTTTCTTTTTAGAACACTTTTCTAATATTCTTGGTCTTTTACAATTTGAATCTTGAATTCGAATATTTGACGTAAGATTGAAAGTGGGTTTTGTCCTAATTGCTTGATTTCAAGTTACCCATGGTTGCTTTCATGGAAGGTATACTTTCTTTACTTTTTTACATGGGTGGCTAAAACCCCAAGATCTAGGGGTACTCTAATGGGGTTGGGTGTTAATTTGATATAGTGGGTATTGTGCTATACTCTGTTTTATTGCTATTCATGCATGAATTTGGTCTAATTACTATGGGGATAACTTAATCTTTAAGGTTGCAAACTTAATTCCTACTTCCGATCTCTGGTTGATTCTCGAAAGAGATTAATTGGAGTGGTTAATTAATTCAATACTAGAAATTTAGGTTTAATGTCCTTGACTTTCTCAAAAGAGAGGTTATGGGTCAGATCTATTTGCCTATTCTTGAAAAAGGGGATCGAGTAAGGTATTGGGTTGTAAAGAATTGGCATTAGATGACACCAAAATGAGATGCTAGGCATTGATGCCTTGAGATCAAAAGAATATTAGCGTCACTAATGATGACTTAGCCTATTCATGTATGCACATCACTATAGAACAACACATTTACGTTCATATGACATTGATTTCCAATCCCACCACCCCTAGATTGCTTGTTAATTCTTGATTTCATTTAAATCTTAATTTAATTGTGATAATTGATAACAAAAACTTTATATTAAGTTGATGGTAACATCCACCCAATTGTTCTTACCATTCCAAATGAGCTGATTTAAAATCCAATTCTCTCAATAAAAAATTCTCCACGATATACCATTCCTTGTGGGATTCAACCCCGACTCTTCGTTGGGTTTTTACTAACTACAATCGCTCACCTTTTTAATTGTTTTTTAAGGGTGATTTGAGCATGATCAAAGTTTGAAATTTCTTTCCCATATCCTCCTAAGAATTTATGGACTGGTTTCAAGCTATTTCTTCAAGTTTTTTTCATCTCCAATCCTCCAAAGATTAAGGTAAATTGATTTTTTAAAGATTCAAGTGTCTTCCTCCCCATAAACCTATAGATATACTTAGCCATGTGTTTTATTGAAGGAAAATGTGTTGTTCTTGAAGAATAGAAAGGGCAGGGACTACTTTTCTTGGATATAGAGGTATGAGTCCTCTTCTATCTCCTTAAATAGTATTGTAAGGATGCTTTAAGTACAAATTACGGTTAAGACTCGCGTAACGGTGATACGAAGTTGTGAGTCCATGTTTTACCCATTGCAGTTGATGTTCTTAAGAATGGAGTTTGTAGAAGGTTTTGTTGTTATTATTTTGACCAAATGAGGGGTTGATGGTATTGTATTGGAGCAGTACGATAGTTATGATAAAAACGAAAGGTTAGGTGTAGTAAACACAACTCTTGTGGTTCTTGAAAATTTATCGCTCGCCAAATGTTTGATGAAATGCCTAAATTACGTAAGAATATGTTGTAGCTATTTATATGAGCTCCTATTATTTTCATTGATTGTAGTAGTTCTCTACCAACTTAAACAATGAGACTACGAGGGAATTTGATGTCATTCATGAAGAACTCGTAGGATGATGTTCAGAAGCCATTAGTTTGACTTTATATGTTAATGGTGGATGATTAAGAGGGGCAGGTTCTTTATGGTTAAAGGGTGGAGGATTAATATTGAACGCGTATATAAATCATGAGCCCACTTGGATAGTAGAGAAATATAAGGGTGTGACGATACGTCATTTATCTATAGTAATGGTTGAGCTTGTCGCTCGTGAACTATTATGGTGTTTTCATCCTTGTTGTGATTTTTGATTAGCTTCTTATTGTGTTCTTTTATGGTATTATGTTATAGACAAAGTTGTCAGCAAAGGAGTTTGACGACACGATGTGAGACAGTAAGTCCCGAAGTAAGGTATGTAAAGTTAAAACCTCTTACACAATTAAGGCACAACTTGAAGTCACATGTTCTTCTGATAAATGTCATCATAGATTATATGATACTTGAAAGCAGGCTATCCTATTTTATAAACCCTCTCATGTTGGATTCCTAAACCTATAGAGTTATAGTACTCTTTTCGGTCAAGGAAGCCATATGTTTCACATAACTATATATGTCTTCAGTTGAAACTCTTAGAATTTAGTGAGTATACATGTTGCATAAATTTAAAGGAAGCAGTTGGCTACAGACTATTCGTAGATATACAGATAACAATATATATGATTATTAAGCTAAAGAAAGTAATTGCAAAATTGAATCACAAGTGGTATGCTTTATGAGTTAATTGTTATAAGTCTTTACAAGCAATTAAGATTATAGCCTACTTTTCAACATGGGTGGGTATTTTTTGTATCACTACGTGTGATGGTATTCTGTGCACGAAGTCCACATTGATTTAGCTGGAATTTCCTGTCGTGGATTCCCCATACCAATAAAGGTGTGTGGGAAGATCATACAAGAACCCTGGGGGATACCTTGATAGACTTCATTATCGAGACTATGAGATTTCACGCATAGTTGTGATAGTGGGCTACAGATGCCATACAAGGTTCACTGATTGCAGACAATAAACCATCAAGTGACTCCCTGACAGTTACTTTTACGAAGAAAAAATAAGTTATATAATGAAGTAAAGGTCTTAGTTAGGAAAAATATAGGAATTTTATATATAAGAGAATAAGCCATGAAATATTAGGTGAGGACCCTTGAGATTGGTCAGAAATTCCAATTTTGGATTATTTCTTCATCATATATATGCTCAATTTTGCCTATCTTGATTTTTGATTCATTTCAGTATTTTTACATGTCTTCTTGTTATTCGATCTACTTTACATACTAGTACATGTTTTATATGTACTAACATCCCTATTTTTGGCGCTTCATTTCTATCAATATAGGCTCAGGTACTAAGAACAACCAAAATTTCCAGTAGACCAGAGACTTCCAGTTTAGATGTTGGTAAGATCCACCACTATCTGTAGCTATCAGATATTTAGATCCTATATTTTGGTATGTATGTACATATGTTAGAACGGGTATGTTGGGGCTCTTTCCCGACTAGTTACCAGATCTTCGTATGCATACTCTTTAGAGGCTTCTTAGACTTAGTTTTTTTTGTCCATTGTAAAGTAACCAATGGACCCTTTTATTATCTATGTTTTAGTATGTGTCTTGGTATATGTTCAACTACCTATGAGTCTACAGAGTTTGCATGTTTTTAATACATATAGTTAGAAGGTTCTTTTATAAATATTCAATTTATGCCCCTTTCTAGTTGGCGACGTGACATTGAGTTAGATCCTAAGAAGAAGGATACGGTTAAGATTTGTCCTAGACTTCTATCCCCTTCGAATATTCAAAGTTTCTTGGCTTTGGTTGTATATTATAGAAGGTTTGTGGAAGGATTTTCTTCGATTTCCTCTACATTAACTACTTTGATCCAAAATAAATTTAAGTTATTATGGTCATAAGCATGTGAGAATAGTTTTCAAGAGTTGAAATATAGACTTACCTCTGCTCCGGTGTTGACTTTACCTGAAAGCATCCGATGGGTTTGTTGTTCATTGTGATACTTCAAGGATTGGATCAGGATGTCTTATGAAAAATGGGAAAGTGATTGCTTATTCTTCAAAGTAACTTAAGATTCATGAAAATAACTATCCTACACATGACTTGGACCTAGCGGCGGTTGTTTTTGCCTTAAAGATATAGAGGGATTATTTGTATAGTGTTATTGTATTTACCGACCACAAGAGTTTGTAGTTTGGGTTCAATCAAAAGGATCTATATATTATCCAATGTAGATGGCTAAAACTATTGAAGGGCTGTGATATGAGTCTCCTTCATCACCTTGGCAAAGCCAATGTGGTGGTCAATGCCTTAAGTTGATTGTCCATGAATAGTAATACACAAGTCGAGGATGGTAAGAAAGAATTTATTCTTGATGTTCATAGAGTAGATTGGCTAGGTGTTCTCTTGGTTGATTCAAGTGAGGGGGTGTTGTTCATAATGGTGCAAAATCGTATTTTGTGTCGAATGTGAAAGCTAAGCGAGATCTTGATCCAATTATGGTTGAGTTGAAGGAAGCGATGCTTAAAAAGTCTGTTGAGGCTTTCTTCGAAGGGGGAGATGGTGTGCTTCGATATCAAGGTCGTTTATGTGTTCCCAATGTAGATGAATCAAGAGAGAAAATCTTATTAGAATCCCATAGTTCTCAGTATTTCATTCAGCAAGTAGCCAATAAGATGTACCATGACTTGCGGGAGAGGTCTATTGGTGGAATGGGATGAAGAAGGATAGTGCAGAATTTGTGGCTAAGTGTCCTAATTGTCAACAAGTGAACGTTGAACATCAAAAGTTGGGAGGTTTGTCCCAAGATATTAGAATTCCTACTTGTAAGTGGGAAGATTTGAATATGAACTTTATTGTTAGTTTACCCCCCACTCGGCGGCAACATGACTCGATTTGGGTTATAGTAGACCTTATAATGAAGTTGGTTCATTTCATTCCCTTTAAGGTTTCTTATTTGGCGGAAGATTATGCTAAGTTATATCTAAGGGAAATGGTTAGGTTGCATGGAGTTCCCCTATCCATCACCTCCGATCGTGGTACCCAATTTATTTCTCAATTTTGGAAGTCTTTCCAAAAATACCTTGATACTTGTGTCAAACTTAGTACGACCTTTCATCCTCAAATTGATGAGAAAGAGGAGCCTACTATCCAAACTTTGGAAGATATCTTGAAGCTTGGGTGATTGATTTCAAGGGTAATTGTGATGATCATTTGCCTTATATTGAGTTTGCATATAATAATAGCTATAATTCAAGTGTTGGTATAGCTCCCTTTGATGATCTTTATGGTAGGATGTGTAGATCTCCTATAGATTGGTTTGAAGTTTGTGAGGTTGCCTTTATTGGTCCCGAGTTGGTACATGAGGCTATGGATAAAGTTATCTTATTAGAGAAAGATTGAAAATGGCTCAAAGTCGATAAAAGTCCCATGCCAATGTTAGAAGAAGAGATCTTGAGTTTGATGTGGATGATTGGGTTTACTTTGAAATTTCACCTTTGAAGGGTGTAATTAGGTTTAAGAATAAGGGAAAGCTTAGTCCCGATATGTAGGCTCATATCAGGTTTTGAGGTGTATTGGTAAAGTTACTTATGAGCTTGAGTTGCCTAATGAATTAACATAGATGAGTTAACGAGCAAGTCCACAAGCCTAAAATAGGCCAGGAACCCTTCACGAGACCCTAAATGGTCCGTTTAGGGCACCACTGATCGTTTAAGGCAAATGGACTAGCCTTTTGGGGTTGCCAGGATTCTGGATTCAGGGTTACCTGGACGACTTCCTAAACAGCCAGTATAAGGCTTCATGGACCATTTAGGGAAATTTCCCAACCGTCCAGGGTTGCATGGGCCTTAGGGTCACCTGGATGGAACCGTAAACATACAATGAAGCTTTGTACGGTCCATTTAGGGGTCCATCTAGGGTCACCCATCAATTTTTAAGTCAAGGATACTTTGTTCTTTCGCCTAGTTTTTTTGTACCAAAAAAAGTCATTTTAACCCCTATTTCAAGACCTATATAAGTGAATTAAGTCCTAAAACTATCTATTCTAAATCATTCACCTAATGCCTAAATTTCCCTCGAAGATCACCCCAAAATCTTCTCAAGAGCTAAGGAAGAAAAAGCTAGGGTTTGGTTTAAAGAACTCCAATTCACCATAGATTGTGGGTATTGATTACTAAGGTATGTTAGTATTCATCTATGGAGTCCTTTCCTATATAGGTTTCCTAATTTCTTCAAGTTTTATAAGTTGGATTCTCAATCCAAACGTTAGGGTTTTATTCAATCTTCTTGGATTCTTTCCAATTATGTTTGAATTACTTGTTTCTTATCTTATAATGCATGAATGTAAAGTATTTACATGATTTACAGTTGATTTCATATGAACCCATTCATGATCCATGATTTTTTACTATGAACTCATGATAAAGCATATGAACTATGAAAGATGAATTCATAAAGATATGCATATTTTTAAGAAGTTGATGTACATGATTTGAGGATGCTTCGAGAGTAAAGTATCAATGTTGTTGTTATGAAATGTTTTCTCACATAAGGATTCATAAAGTTGAAAGGTTTTCTCACCTAAGTTGAATCATGTTTTAGGAGCTATTCTAAATTAACTCCAGCTTAGATTGGTTGCTTAATTGTGACCTTCTATGGATGATGAAATGAATAAGATTTAATGACTATTCCATAGGACTTGTACTTAGCAGTGAGAGAATATTGAGATGGAGACTCTCTCTCTCTCTCTCTAGAAAAGTATGACTCTCTAGTAGCAATCTCTTTATCCATAAATATGTGTCACCAAAGGATTTGTCTCGGATAGATACAGCCTAATGGATTCACTTTAGCTCAAACTCATGGTTCTTACCATGGCAAGGAAGGACATCCCTTTTTGGCGTGGGAAAGACATTGGATTCCATGTTTATATCGGTTATATGGTAAACTTCCCACAATAATGAACTAAGGTTACTTTATGAAAGTATCTCACAAGTGTTTTGAAGATGTTAAGCTTGCATTGACCATGTTTATGACTTGTGTTTTCTAACCCTTTTATCTTATGATTTAGCTTGGTCATTGTATGTCATATAAAGTCCTTTTAGCTTGATTTCATAACTCTTATGCATTACTATCATACTTAGTACATTTAATTACTAATACATAATTGTGTCTGCATTGTTTCACTAATGTAGGGTCCGATGCTCCTACATTTCACACTCGTAACTAGTTGATCCATTTGGCTCTTCAAGATTGGTGAGTCCTCATGCTCCGAGGATCGAGTTACTTTTATAGGTTTATGTCATTTCATTTTTCAGACTTGGTACGTGGTGTATGGGTTACGTCCTAAAAATTACTTTTTATGTAATAGATGGCTTATTGAGACTTATGTTAGACTTCTATTTTGTCAAACTCTTTTATGTTATAAGACTATTTCCTTGAAATCTTTATTTCTACGGGAAGGACCTAAAATATCCTTGAACTATTGGAATTGATACAAAGATACCAACCATTGACATTATTGGCTCCATAATACCCTTGATGTCAATCTTTACAACCCTATAATGCTCTTATTACAAAAGGCTCCATTAAAAAATATAATTAGAGTTTTCATTTATTCATGGCGCCATGTGATTCGTTAGAAATTTAATTAACCTAACTAAATTAAATCTCAACCCACCTATTTATCCCTATCCGCCCCAACTAGAAAAATCATATCTAAAGAGGCGAAACTCATAAACCAGCTCATTTTATCTTTCATGCTGGAGAATTATTCTTATTCTTCATGGACATAGCCACATTGAGCCTTTCCGAATTCTCAATTTTTTCGGAGAAGGCATTTCATTAAAAGACATGCTCTTTGATATGATGGATTGTTAGATATTTGAGAATCAATTAAAAGAGAAAATTGCTTCCCCTTTAAGGAAATGGCAGGATATGTTTTAATTTTTCCAAACTTTTCATCATTGTTATTTAGTTTTCTTCAGAAACGTCCTTCTTAACATCCATTCCACCAAAATCAACATTGGTAAAGTACCTTAGCTTAGAATTAATTCTCAATTCCTCAATGTATATACGATAAAAAGCTCTACCTAAAGGTGAATAATCTGAGCCTTGCATTCCATACACATTATATTGTATAGTTTCTGAATTGAAGTGTCAATACCCCCATTCATGTACATATCAATCAATTCAATTTCGCGACTATGTGTAGTTAAGAGACTTCTTGGAGAACCCATGATCGAGAATTTCTATGTGAGGTAGAAAGTGCACATATTAGGTTCTTTATGATTGTTATCAAATATTAATTCATCTATGAAAAATTCCAGCCTTGAATCAATGTTTCTTCAACCGACAAAAACATAAGGGAAAATTGGAATGGGGTGGGTAGGGATTTATAAGTGCATCCAGGTTTGGGTTGAGATTTAATTTATTTAGGTTAATTAAATTTCTAACGAATCACAGGATGCCACATATTAAATGAAAACTCTAACAATATTTGTTGATGGGACTATTTGTAATAAAGGTCTTATAGGGTCGAAAAGATTGACGCCAAGGATATTATAGAGCCAATAGGTTAACAAAAGGTATTTTTGTACCAATTCCAATAGTTCAAGGTTATTTTAGGACCTTTTCATTTATTTATTTTATCTTCTATGTTGCATGCTAAATGACTTGTGTGGAGCCTCTCGGGGTTCTATACGTCATGTTACGCCTAGGGTATACTTTAAATTGTGACACTTGGTTAGTGGAGAAGCCTTGGAAGAGTAGCCACTAATGAACCTGCGATAATAATTAGCAAGTATAAGAAAACATATAATCTAGGTCACCTTTGTAGGCGCCTCCCACTCTTTGATAGCACATATCCTGGCCTCATCCATGTGCAGTTAGCCTTGGCTAATGTTGTGCCTCAAGAAGTGTACCTCATGCTATCTGAAATGACACTTCTCGTACTTGATGTACAGTTAGTTCTCTCATAGGACTTGTAAAACCTTCCTCAAGTGCTCCACATGCTCTTCCGAGGTGTTACTATAGATAGCATGCGTTGGTCAAGCCGAAGGGCATCACCAACCACTCATAAGCTTCGTATTTTGACATGCACATGGTCTTCGGTTCATCCCCCTCATGTATGTGAACCTGGTAGTAGCCTTTTCATAGGTCAACCTTGGTGAAGTACTTGGTGTGTCCAAGTTTATCAAATAAATCGGCAATGAGCCGAGGGGTGCTTGTTCCTGATTGTCACTTTGTTGAGTGCCTGGTAGTCGATGCATAGGCGTAATGACTTATCTTTCTTCTTTTGAAAGGTTCTATGGGCGGTTGAATTTGACCAGCTTCAAGCAACTCCCTCAGATGCTTCCTCAGCTCTTCTAATTCGGCTGGAGCCATGCGTTAGGGAGAATATGTGGGCGTCTTTGCTCTAAGATCCAGCTCGATCTTGTGGTCTACCTCACGTCTAAGAGGCATGTGCCTTGGAAGCCCTTTTGGTGTCACATCTTTGTGCTCTTCTAGAACCTTTTTTCTATGACCAGGGGCAATATTGATTTACCACCATTGTCTTCCTCCAAACTTTCAATGGTGGCTAGAAATGTCGGCTCCCCTTTTTTTAGGTCCTTCACAAGCTCCATGGCCGATTATTGAGCTTGTCCTCTATCTTCAGTACCTTGACTAGAGGCACCAGCTATGATCCTTCTCGCTCCATGACCATGAGTCGTTGAAGGTAGGGATCGATCATTGTGTTGAACTTTTGGAAGAACTCTTGCCCAAGAATGATATCAAATATATCTAAAGGAGCGACAATAAAGTTAGTCTTACCTTCCCATTTTCCTAATGTGATACTTACTCTTTGGGTGACTTTACCTTGTGCTTATTCATGTGTGACTTTCTCCTTTCACTCCCACAGGATAGCACCAAGTTTCTTTATTTTCGGGCACTTGACATAACTATGTGGTCCAACGCATATGTAGCATCTGTCTCCCTTTGTAGTTTGCGCCTTTTTCTCAAAATAGTTCTGGCGCCCAAACCACTTGCCATCTGACTTGTAGGAGTCATTCTGCTTAGGATATGTTTTCTTCTCCTTTCCTCGGCCAAAATCTCCCCCACCTTTGACATGAGTAGTCCTCGTGTCCTTTCATTTCCCCTTATCGTTCCTGTCATACTTGAAGTCAGTTAAGGCTTCGGCTTGTGTGATTGCCTCATATGTGGTCCTGACTTGCCATCATTCCAACTTCGTCTTGGCCTAATTTTGCAATCTATCCATGAAGTGGAACAACATGTATTCATCTGTGAGGCTGGGTGTCTAAAGCTTGAGAGTGGTGAACTTCTTCAGGTACACTTGTATGTTGTCTATTTGCTTCAGCTCCCTAAACTTCCGTTTGGCCTCATAGATGACGTTGTTGGGGAACAAACCTTCTTGAACTCTTATCAGAGTTGCTCCCAAATATTGATGGTGCAAAGTCCCTTCCCTATCTCAGACTTTTTACGCTTCCACCACAGCATGGCCATCTACGAAAGGTACAACACGACAGTGTTGATCTTATTCTCGTCATGTTTCATACTATTGCACTTGAAGTATTTCTTCAAATTCCATAAGAAATTCTCCACCGCTTGTGCATCACGTGCTCCTTTGAACATAGGTGGATTGAGAGCCTCAACCTTTGCCTCTATATCTCGATCGAACGACGAGGGTCCTCCAACTTTCATGCCCTCTCTGAGTGCTTTCACCTTGGCTCTCATGGTTTCAATTGTGCTTAGTGCATCCATGAGCCGAAACTCCAAGGAAGTGATGGCCTCCTTCATCTCATACTTGGCATGCTGGCGTCCCTCCAACTTTTTGCGAATGTTGTCATTCTCCTCAAGGGTGAAATCCTCCAGAGTCTTGAACTTTTCCTCGACCTCGTTCAAGCGCTTGCTTAAGATCTCTATGGATTGCCCCACCGTGTTAACCCTTGCGATCCACTCTAGTTTGGGTGTGACGTCAATGGGATCTTCACCACATTCATTTTCACTTGTTTCTGTGGTTGAAAATGGGTGAGATGTTAGTGGTTTCCTTGGTGTAGGGTTGAATAATAGTTCCTGGTTACTCTTAAGGTGTTTCCTTTCCTTTTAGTGATTTCCATCATCTGGCCTAACGTTGGTGGTGTTATCAACGTTGATGTCTCCCTCGTTAGTCATTCCCTTAGTACTAACTTGACTCTATTACCACTTTGTTACGGACATAGACTTCCACTAACACTCTGTGGGATACTTGACAATTGATTCGTGATTCTTTCACGAACTTGTAAGCTCAAGTATGCCTTTTGAAACATAGATCGCTAAGAGAATGAAGAAAGACAAAGAGAGCTTGTATAGAAACCTTTGTATTGCTTGGAAGAATGCTTTACGCTTGTTTGGTTGAGTTGCAAATGAGAGCCCCTATATTTATACTACTCTCCAGGAGCTAAAGTATAAATAAAAATTACTACACAAGTCCCTTCATATTTACAATTTGGTCTCTTTTCTAGAATTCTCTACAGTCCTATAGAATTCTAAAGCCTTCCAAGAAAATATCTAGGGAATTCTAGAGTCTTCCGCAAGCCTCTCCACAACTTTAGTCCCCCCCCCCCCTTATATTTATGCTTCATTTGAATAGAAAAGTGGCAGGTCATGATTTTAAGCTTGACAACCTCATGCTTGCTTAGGCTTATCACATTTATTAGTAAGTAATATAGTAAATAAAATAATACAATTGTGTTTTCTTATTGTTAAAGTATTTCATTAAATTTTTAAAGATCTTAAATGAAAAAATAAATAAAAGGGTCCAAATTTGCATCTACTGAGTGCTTGAAAATGTTTATTTTGCTCTCCATTAATTTTTGTTCATTCATATCTTTGTCATTACATTATTCTTTCATAGTTCTCCTTAATTAACAAAGTACTAGAAAGAAATACGTGAACTTAATTGTCAAATTCTTAGAAGTAGGGGCGTTGATGGGTGGGTTTGGATCTATTATTGGTCAAAATCAAATTAGTTTAATCGGTTATAAAATTATTAAAATAAAACCAAATCAAATATAATAACATTTATCAGTTGTGGTTCGGTTATTCGGTTATTAACCATGCACAAAAATAAAAGAAATAATTCATTCAAAACGTGATAAAAAGAGACAACAATTCATACAAAAGGAAAAATAGTTAGAATGATTGACATTAAGAACTTTCGATCACTTAATTTACAATGAATAAAACTTTATAATTCACTATTTTGGCCTAGAAGGAGGAGACAGTGACATTTTCAGTCCCACGAAGAATTGTGATGGACACTCATATATATAAAACCAATAAGACAAATGTCCTAACATTGAGAATTTTTTTTCTTCCATTAAGTAAATTATAAATAAATTTTGATGAAAACATATATAAGATCTTTAAACTTGTTTATAAAAATGATATATTAAGTATGTATAATAAAATATATGTATTTAATTTATCAGTTCGGTTCGATTATTTCTTCAGTTTTTTCGAACAAATCCACAACCAAACCAAATACTATCGATTTTTTAAAATCTAAAACCAAACCAAATCCAAATAAAATTGGTTTATTTTATCGGGTTGATTCGATTTTTCATTATAAATCGATTTTATCCAAACTGTGAATACCCTTACTTAGAAGAAAAGGATTCAAATTCATTCATAATTTTTTTACTATAGCTAAAACTATACTCGGATTAGATCTTCAAATGAGGGGTGAAAGCCAAAGCAATTTTCTTTTCTAACGGCCTTTTTTTCTTTTTAATAGTTGAATCAATTCTAGACCAAAAGCGAAGGGCAAAATTTCTTAGTTTGAATATATATTGAAATTTTTTTAACACATTTGAATTGACCAATAAAAATAACTGATATATTAAATTTGAAAAAGGCACTTTTAGATGTATATTTAAGTTGATTTTATTAATACATACTACATAATTATGTGCTTGAATAAAATTATAAGAATTGATAATAAATAATAAGTATATTTGGTAAAAATATATTAATAAACATTATTTTATTACAATGATCAAAATATTCGCAAAGTTATTTCTAGAATATATAAATTTAAAGTATATTTATATAAATAAAAGTTATATTTTAGGTATAAAATCATAAAAGATTTGACCAAATCAAAAGCATTTATAAGCTAAAAAAATTCATACATGTGGCTAGAGCTGTTCAAAATCGAATCATAACTGATAAGCTGACTGCAAAATTAGCATATTGGATTAATAATTAGTGGACGTATTAAAATTTTATACTTAATGATTTACTAGAATGGGAGTAAAATTCCTCAAATTCCTTATTGAATAAACCATTACACCGTTAAGAATTATTTACGTACATTTTTATCCCTTGATATATAAATTACAATACGTATTAGTATTAATATGAAAGCCACATTTAATATTTTGATTCTTTGTATGACTTGATACATATTTGTGAGTTGAATTTCTTAATGGTCTATTAGCTAACTAGTCCAGATCATAATATACAAATCTTCACTTCTTGTTTATAAAAATGTATATTTGAAATATATAAGTCATGAAATATTAAGTTAATGTACATGTGAATATTTTAAAATGAATGTTGATGTTCATTCCCCTTCAAAATTTAGGCTTTCAGGTATTTCTTACTGTGATTTACAACTATGGAATATCAATTTAAACTACAACAAATGTGATTATCAAGGATAAATAATTTTGTCATTAATAAATCATATTTCGTCACTAAAAATTTTGTGTGACGAAAAATATTTCGTCAAGCAGTCGTCCCTAAATGTGCGTCTCTAAAATTATTCAAATACGATTTAGTGATTTGTCGCTAAAAGTATTATATTAACTACAAAAAGAAGAATCGTCGTCAAATGAATAATTATTTGTAACAAATTTATTTGTCATAAAAAGTATAATTTGTTTGTGGTTAATAGTATCTTTTGTCACTAAAAAGGTTATTATTACCGACAAAATTGTATTGTTGCTAATTAATTAGTTCAAACAGTGACGACATCATTTGTCTCTAAAGTTATATGTATTTCGTAGTTGAACAAATGTAATTTCGTCACTAATGACTACTTTTTATATACAAAAATAAATTTGTCCTGAAATGTATAAATTAGGGACAAATTTATTATTCTAAAAAAGGGTAATAATTTTGTGGTTAAATCTATTCAGTTTTTCAGTAAAAGTATTGTTTTTACCGACAACATATATTGTCACTATAAATTATCATGATTAGTGACAATTATAATTGTCATAAAATAAAAAATTAATTCGTATTCAATAAAAAAGAGGATATTGGGACAAATATATTTTTGTCACTAAATGTAGTCAACTTATGTCAAATTTATTTATTTTGTGACAAAAAAAATTTGCCTTAAAAAGCTTGATTTAGTCGTTGCTAAATGTTACCTTTAATGACAAAATATTTTGTCACTAATTGCATTCATTGATTACATTTAATTATTTTATATTAGTGAAATTTTTTAAATTATAGAATTGCATAAATTAAAAATTAAATAATAAAACATGCTAGATAATAATGAAATCTATCCATTACAATTAAAAACAACTA
>JAJOOO010008690.1:0-14026 GCA_029582685.1 Solanum piurae
GAACTCAACTCTTTACTCTTTACTTAACTTGAAACTTGAGCCTTAAAACGAAGTTAAAACGTTTAATAAAGATTCTTGAAAACTTTAAGAACTTTGCTTTGACTTGCTTTTTAACTTTTAGACTTGACTCTTAACTTCTTTGACTTTGATCTTAACTTTCCTTGAATTGGATTTTGGATTCAAGGTTCATCATCTCAGTTTATGGATGATTTCATGATGTTTAGATGTACCTTAGAGTGTTGGAATCGACTAGAAAACGTAGGTACATAGCTTAGAAACTAGTACGACAAGGTGGGGAACGAATGGGGAGAACTGGCGTCCCTGGCGCTCTGAGAGGCGCGGGGCGCAAGCCCTCAAACTTCAGAGGACACTGGCTGGCGCAACGCGCCAGAGGCCAAAGTTCAGAGGAACTTTTGTGGCGCGAAGCCCCAAGCCTTTGCCCAGAAAATCCCCGATTTTCTTCTTCGTTTTTCATCTCTAAACCTCAATGGTCCTTTCCCCAAACACTTTGGATAAATTATACCCTCAATACATGATAGATTTAACTCTAAAAACAACCTGGAAACGCGAATCAAATCAACACTAGGCACTCAACAATCAACCCACAAGAATTCAATAATGTTCTTAAAGAACTTCGCTTTCTTAACATTGTAACAACTCCAAATTGCTGAATTGAAACAAGTTAGTGTGTGGGTGAACTAACCCAACACGAAAGAAATCTCACATACCTTAATAGGGATCACCCCCGATGAATTCCACTCGCAAGCTTGGATGATCTAGGCAAATTCTTGCTTTCTTCTCCCGTTCTTTCTTCCTTTCTCTTTTCTCCAAGACCTAAGCGTGAATTTAATTATTCTAATCTGACCAAAATAAGCTTTTACCCCAAATAAATCCCTAAAACGAATTAGAAAATTAATTAGAGAAAAGACTACTTTGCCCTTCCTTAAATTCGGATTGGGACTTTCCTCAATTCACAGCCCAACTCCCGAAAGGCATATCTCACTCATACGATGTCGAAATTGTGAAATCTCGGTGGCGTTGGAAAGATCTATCCAAGGGCTTTCCAACCATATCAAGATCTTCTCCTAACTCTTTCTGATATAGGAGTTATGGTCGTTTGAAAATGGCCAAAAACTCACTTTCTTTAACTTAGAAAATTTCCAGATTTCCTTATTCTTTCCAAAAATAACAATATTTTCATATTTTAAATTCTTTATAGTCGTTTCTAGGTGTGAGATGTTATAACTATAATCATAATAATTTAAAATTGGATATTATCCTAATTATCATTTATTGTGCCCTTAATTAACATATTTCTTTTTTCTATTTACAGAAGAAATTTTATGTGGTCTAGATTGAAGACTGAATTTAAATATTGACACCTATTTGTGTATATATTTTACATCAAATAACGAGATACTCATTTAATAAAATTAAAATTTATGACATTGACTATCTATATATAATTAAACAATTACGTAGCACTTACGTGTTCTACAGATATGAAGTTTTAAAAGGCGGTTTGCGATTTGCTTCGAGGCGTGGCACCGGTAAAATGGTTTAGTTCGGTAAGATTTACGAGTTACGTTTTTAGTGTTCGAGCGTAAACATATTAAATGCGAGTTTGTTTAAGAAATCTTACACAAATTATAATTTATAAGTTAATATTATTGATCCTCATATTTTTAAAATAAATGATATGTTTAATTAAAAAAAGAAATCATCTATAAAAATAAGAAGATTGAGAACTAGTTTAGATCAATAGTAAGTTGTCGTATTACATATTTACTATTTGAGAATATCGTAAAAGTGAATATCATGACTTTTTCTTTTTTTTTTTATTTTTAAAAGAAGATATAGTCAAATTTTACATCTTTACTTGTTATTCGTCTTTATGTTTTTGTCATGTGATTCAAAATCAACATATTTTATTATTTCATATTTGAAAGTAATTTAATATTACTCATGATAAAGTTATTTTTTTTATTATAAGGCGGAATGATCTAAAAGACCCTTATATTTGATTCCGTTTGTCAGTTAGACCCTTGTACTCATGACTTTGTCGACTGAACCCTTAAATTTATTAAAACATGATATTTTAACCCCTTTTCTCATTTGATATGTGCGCGTGTAGCACAATCGTTTACACATGAAATGTCATGTCATTTTTAATAACACATAAGAAATTAAATAATTTAAAAATAAAAATAAAAAAACATTCTGAAAATTTTCATTATTATGTTCTTCAATATTTGCTCACAAATCACAATTGAGGACGAAATTCATGCCAAACAAGTGTAATTCTTCCTTTTGAATTGAATTTTTACACTAAAAATTCATAAATACAAAGGCAATAATTTTTCATCATAATTATAAATTAACAAAACTCATTTATTGTTCTTCAAGCTTATTCATGAAAAAATTTCAATTTATCAATATCCATCATCATTCTTCACATTATCTCATATAAGATTCGAAAAATACTTACAAAATCGAAGTTTTGGAAATGAAAATCTAGGAGAAGAGCTTGGGTGGTATGATTTGCAGCAAAGAGCAAAATTTTAAGGGAGCATTTAGGAATGGATTTTGTTGGTTGGGGTGGAGGGCTGATGTTAACCCGAAGAAGAACAAGTAGGTGATGGTTTTATTTTATTTTATTTTTTAAAAGAAATATTCTCTTTCTAAAAAAAATGTTTTTAATATAAAATATAATGTTTACTCGCACGCGTGCAATCACTTTTTTTTTCAATATTAATGACACGTAAGCTAGAGATGCTTAAAATATTGTGTTTCAGTGAGTATAAGGATCCAACTTACAAATATAGTCAAGTATAAAGATCTCTCAGTTCATACCGCCTTATTATAATACTAATGAAGTTTATTAATTTTAGAGAAACAAATTGCCTAGTATGATAATAATATATTTTTTAAAAATTATGATTCTTTTATTATCCGAAAGTGTAGATATTAAAATTGATTTGCATCTCATTATAGTTTTTATATCATATTTTTATACTTGTTAAGTTATGTTAGAAGTTTACTTTTTATAAGTTTCTTTGATCATATTTTAATTCTTTTAAATCATTACAACCTTCGATTAAAAATGAATGTCTAATTTGACTTGGAGTGAAATTTAAGAAAAAAAAACTTTTCAACCTAGTGGTTTAAATTAAAGTTAATTCAAATGTACTAAAATATCTTTTAATCTTGGCATCAAACATGCCACCTGAAATGTTGAAATTAAAATATTATCAAAATAAAAAGAGATTATTCTTTTTGTAACAAACTAAAAAAGAAAGCAAATCATTCCTTTTAATACGGAGAGAGTATAATATTTTCAAAAAAATTATGTTATTACAATATTTTAATATATTATAAAAAATTTTTTAAAAAGAACCATGTAACTTACTCCTGATGCCCGAAGACATAGCACCTCACGACTACTGCATTTAACCTTCACATGATAGTTGATATTGGAACTTCCGCACTAACATCTCGAGATTCACAATAAAAGAACACAGATTTTGGAAATGTGATAATGTTTGTCAGAAATCTTTTCACAAATTCTTACTTCCTTCATTTAAAAAAGAATGACCTCTTTTTCGTTTTAGTCAATTTCAAAAAGAAGGACCTCTTTTTTTTGGGTAACATTTTAATTTCAACTTTCCATGTGGCATGTTTAAGACCACGAGATTAAAGGGTAATTTTGTATATTTGACATAACTTTAATTTAGGACCACAAGATTCAAAAGTCTTCTTTATTTTCTTAAACTCCATGTCAAGTCAAACTAGACCATTTTTTGTGAAACGGAGGGAGTAATATATTTTGAAAACTACTATCCAACAAATTTTGCCACTTGCTATTATAATTTTTTCATTGTATAAGTCTTTCTATTTACTACTATATAATCTCATTTTATAGTTCTTTCTATAAATATACATGCCCTTGGTGGCTAATTAGTTGACAATTCTAAGAAAAACAAGTTCCTTAAAAATGTCATCGAGGGAGAGTACTTCAATCGAACTTCTTCATGCTCAAGCTCAAATTTGGAATTATATTTTCAATTTTGTAAGTTCTTCGGTGGTAAGATGTGCGTTTCAATTAGAAATTCCTGACGTTCTCTACAAACATGATAAGCCCATGTGTCTTTCTGATATTGTTGATGAACTGTCTATCGTCAATTCTTCAAAGGTTTCCTTCTTACCAATTTTAATGCGCTTTCTTGTGCAATCTGGTTTCCTAAATCAACATGAAGATCACTATTTTCTTACCCCAGCTAGTCGCCTTCTCGCGAAAGATGATCCTTTCAATGTTAGGTCACTCTTGCTTCTCAATCATGGTCAAGCCTTTTCAAAAGCATGGCCTGAGTTAAGTGATTGGTTCCAAAATGATTCTCCCACTCCTTTCCATACCGCTCATGGGAAATCTTTATGGGATTACATTGGGGAAGAACAACCTAGTGTACTAGGTGATATTTTCAATGATGCATTGGCTAGTGACTCAAGATTGAATACCAATGTGCTTATTACAGAGTGTAAACATGTGTTTGAAGGGTTAACATCGTTGGTAGACGTTGGTGGTGGCACTGGTACTGTGTCTATAGCCATAGCCAAAGATTTTCCTAACATAAAGTGCACAGTACTTGATCTCCCTCAGGTTGTAGGTGACATAAAAGGAAGTGGAAATTTGGACTTCGTTGGAGGAGATATGTTTGATATGATTCCTCAGGCTAATGCCATCTTACTCAAGGTACGTACAATTTTAGCTACAAAAACATTTTATTCTCTCTTTCAATCCTTTCCTCAACTTAATTCATCATTGATGTTGAACAGTGCGTTCTACATGACTGGAATGATGAAGATTGTGTGAAGATACTGAAGAAATGCAAAGAGTCAATTCCAAGCCGGGAAAAAGGTGGGAAAGTAATAATCATAGATACGGTCCTGGAGGATCCAAACCAGAGCAATGAGTTTGTTCGAGCACAACATAATATGGATATGTTGATGATGGTTCTTTTTGCTGCCAAAGAGAGAACTGAGAAAGAGTGGGAGAAGCTCTTCAATGAAGCTGGTTTCACTGAATACAAAATATTTCCCACTCTAGGTTTAAGGTCTCTTATTGAAATTTACCCTTAAATGAGATGTTTGAGAGTGCTTGCATGTTTCTTTACTTTTAATTGTAATGATTTTGGGTTCACCAACGCTCCATTTTAATCTATATGATCTTGTTATACTATATTGTACTGTCACTTTAAATTCATTGTACTGTATTAATGATCTTTTACTTTTGGTTTAACTATTCTATATTCAAAACCCACAGACTCGACTAATTAATTCAGATCCATAGAATAATTAGGGTCCACGATCCTTTTGTTGTGACTAGAAGAGGAGTCACAACCAAAAAATATAATATAAATTTAACTTCAAACTTAATCCTGAGATATCCACCGTCCACGTTGCCCACGGTAAAAATGAATATGTTATGCACATCTGTATCCAAACCTAACACTCAATGACTCTAGTTTTATAAATAGCGCACAATTTCAACATAATCAATTCTCAGGAAAAAAATTGGTCTGTTAAGAGTTATGTTGCAGAAAACTTACATTGTTCTGCTCCACCTTTGAAGTGAATTTTGCATCTGCATGTTAGTGAGGCCTAAAGTACTCGAACTCAAAGAGTGACGGGACACCCTTCGAAAAGACATAGATTCATCAAGTTCATCCACATTTCCCCAACAACCTTACCAATGTGTATCTATTATCATATAGAACAGTACAAGTTGGAGTTCTGAATTGAAAATCTCAAAGAACAGACATAGGGCACACATGGAGCATGGTCAAATTACAATATTGCGACTTTTCGTTGAATTGTTGAAGTATGTATGTTCATTATCTTAGATAGAACCTTCATTACAACAAAAAACAATAGCATAGCATACACGTGCTGACATCATTTACCTACAGAAGTTTGTTGTAGTTAACTTTCTTACAGAAGGTAAGAGAAAAACATACCACACCAGCATAAAAGAGGTTTCTTCTTCCAGGGTACAACAGAGACTCCTAAAATTTCAAATCTTGTAGCTCATGGTTGCTCAATGTCCAGTTGACTGACAATGAAAGAGAGGCGCCTCATTAGCAGTGAATTTGTTTAGTCATGAATTAAGTGTGATAAACATATATGATAAATGGAAGAAGAAGTTACCCTTACATATATCTGACGATAGGATTGTTTCACGATGTGGCTTCAACTCCAATAACACTACCATCTGCTCCTTCATTGTTTGATGCATTCTCAGAAGTCTCAGTGCAGGGGCTACTTCTCATTATATCCACTTCATTATATGAGGTAGAAGCTTTTGGTCCCTGGAGAGCTGTGGTTGAATTAGTTTCAGAATTCTGTTGTGAAAATCTGCTTGGGAAGCTTGGTGAACCAATTGCTTCTCTTTCACAATTGAGCATTGAAAACATTGATGACTTGGGAAATTCAGCAAGTTTTGACGGCAACTCTGATGGATTGTAGAAGAGCAGATGAGCTACAGTGCGGTCTATTGGATTCGTCTGTGTCTCTACATGGGGTGGTCTGACAATTCAGGGAAACAGAAAAATGATGAATATGTTCACAAAGCCCTGCAGATGACTTCTGTTCTCATAGATGAATATGAAAGAACAAGGAAACTAGTACTTCAATCCCACAGCTATCCACCCCCATAATTTAAAGTAAATTCAAAGCTTATATAAAGATGAGTAATTGAGAGTATGGGACACATTTCAAAGCTGAGGTCAGTTCTATAATGCATGTAGCAATAAGTTGTAGGGAGTTCCTCTCTCCTTCCCTCTTTCTGCTGACCATGGAGACCCTGAATAACATGTAAATTACAGCTCAGAGGAATAATTGGCTCAAAGGGTTCAAGGTCAACAGCAGGCAAGGTGAGTGCATGGAAATTACACATCTATTGTATGCTGATGATGCAATTATCCTATGTGATGTAGATGTGGAACAAATGAAGGTCTTCAGCATTATTGTAACAATCTTTGAAGGGGTTGCAGGATTACATGACATGTTAACTGGAGGAAGAGTTCTATATTTACGGTTCATGACCCTCAATATTAGGAGGAGAAGTGGGATCTTTGTATACAACTTATCTTGGCATGGTACTTGGAGCAAATAGATAATACATGACATCTGGAATGCGATTTTAGATAAATGTGAGAAGAAACTTACCAGATGGAAGAGCCAGTATTCTTTCTTTAGGTGGCAGGCTAATTTGCATAAATAATGTCTGAGATGTTCTACCTACCTACATGATGTCTCTTTCCCCTATTCCCCCTTAAGTTGAAAAGAGAATGGATATGTTGAGAAGCAAATTTTAGTGGCAAGGAAACAAGTAAAAAAGAGGTGTCCATCTTGTCAAATGGAAAACCCTGACATTCAACAAACAGCAAGGGGGGCTTGATATAAAGAATCTCAGGAAGCAGAATCAAAGTTTGCTCATGAAGTGGCAATGGAGATATTCAAATGAAGACTAATTTTTTTTCATCAAATGAAAACTAATCACTCTGGAAGAAGCTGATTAAAGAGAAGCATGGAGAAGAAGATGCGTGGAAAACCAAAACAGTTAACATTGTATATGGGGTCAGTGTCCGGAAGACTATTAGAAATCTATCGCAGATTTTCAGTATCAATATTAGCTTAAAAGTTGGGAATGGTCACAAAATTTCTGTTTGGGAAGACAACTGGTTAGGATCTGGGCTACATCTTGGTAACTTCTATTCCCATATTGATGAAGTTTGGAATAATCAGGGTTGGGACCTCAGTTTCAGAATGCTTCTAAATGATTGGGAAATGGACAGAATCATAGGATTCCTCAACTCTCTCAATCTCTTCAATGGAGTCTCACTAGAGCAAGATAGATTACGGTGTTTGAGAGACAGTTCAAGAGCATTTTCAGCCAAGACAGCATATCATACGATGAACCATAAGAACAATCTTAATGTGTAGTGACTCTGGAAGCAATTATGAAAGGCCAAGATACCATCCAAAGTGGCATGTTTTGGACAGACTGCAGAGAGGGGAATACACCTTTGCTCTAACTGCCATCAATGTGGAAGAAATGCAGAAACAAATAGCTATCCTTTTTTTGCATTGTAAGGTGACTCCTCAACTGTGGGACATATTTCTAGCAATGATCAGTTTGAGCTGAACAATGCCAATGAATACACTAGATATGATATCTCGCTGGAGTAGGAAAGGAGGAACAAAAGCTCAAAAAACCAGTTGGAGTATAATCCCAGGCTGCATATGGAGGACTATCCGGAAGGAAAGGAATTCAAGATGTTTTGAGAACAAAAGCAACCCCATCCCAGAACGTTATTTAGAAAGGGGCAAATGAAGAAAAAAATATTTAAAAATAGATATAATTCCCAGAACGTTAACTATAATTGACAGAAGCAATTATATGGACAAAAGAATTGAAAAAACTATGATTATTGTTTAGTGCCCCCTTCTTCAAGAAACAGCCCATGGGTGATGAGATGCACGCATAAGCAGCTTGGTGCTTGCAGTGATGTGGTGGATATGTGAGGCAAAGCCTCAGCTGATTTTGCACCTACATTCCGGGCTTAAGTGTGCCTAAAACGAGCCTTTGACAACAGTGAGATCTCTTTCTATTACCCCCCCCCCCTCAGACTTCGATAAATTCAATACAAATTTGGGAATTAACACTATTGGTGAAGAAGTCAAAAAATCCCCTAGTAAAAGTGATACTGTATATGATATTACTGTAATCCAAGGAAGATTTGGCTTTTAACATACCATTATTACAAATACTCCTTTTAACAGACATATCTAATTATCTATGCACTCCTTTCCCGATGCAAGAAGCATGAAGGCTTGACAGTAAGAGAAAAAACCCAATTTCATGGCTTGGAACATATATGATTTCAATAGAGATTTTTGTGACGCAGGTCATATTATGAATGGTTTTTACATGCAGTCTCTTCTTTTTCAAAAAAGAGAGCTACTGGAATGGGATCTGCTAGATTGCTTCCAGTGAACAAGAACCATATTTCAGTGTTGAGATAGTGTCAGTACTTAGGGACAAACCTGTTATTGGTGTTTATCTCTTCCTTGCTGACTTCTCTTCCATGCTTCTTAGTGCCGCAACTATCATTGCCACATTGCCTCTGTGTAGCACTTTGAGCCAGTCGGAACAAACTATCTCTGATACAAAGTCTTATTTTGAGGTCCAACTGAAAGGAACCATTCATTTGGTCATTAAGTTTCTGTGAAGAAATAATACCATGAGACTTATTTGGTGGAAGTACGAGGACAAACCTTTGAGATAACTTCCTGAAGAAGATACAGTGCCGTGTCTTCCACTGAATAACTTTCAACTGCCAAACAAACTGTGTTGGAGTCACCCTGTTCTAACGGTGAATTCGGGTCCAGAGAAGGGATGCAGCTCAAATTCTCTTCAACAGATCCTCCTTCCTTTGCAGGTTGATAGCTAAACTGCTGCTGCTGTTTCTGAATGGCAAGAATTGCTCTCAATTGCTGTCGCCTTCGTAGTTTATCAATTTTTTCTTGAGGAGTCATCATCAAAGATTTTGATGAAGCATCTTGAGACTTGTTGAAATGTTTTGAATTGCCTGGAGAAGCTTCACAACTTGGAAGGACGCGTTGATGGCTTGCTTGTCCAGAATGGAACTGTGACCAGACAGGCATGGGAGAACAGTAATTACCTGTATCCCCATAGATAGAAGAAGCAAAAAGAGGACCTGGAAAATGTTTGTGCTGCAAACATTCTGGTCCTTGAAGCTGACTTTGTTGACTGAGCTCTGAAGCAGGACAAGGTTGATTTGTTACAGATGGCATGCCAAACTTGTTCAGGTCAGGAGACAAGGATCCACATAATTCCTGCAACTGAGCAAAATCACCTTCTTGTTCTAATATAAGTCGACCTTGCAATATTCTTTCCTGGTTATTTCCCTGAACACATGAAAACAACTAGAGCAACACTTTTGATGTTCAAAATTAAATGAACACAATAATTATATGCAACCCGCTCAAATAGAATCTCAAATTTATTTTCACGTGCAAGTGCAGAGAGAGGTAATTTTCTTTGTTCATCTTTCCCTTTTCCTTGAGGGATGACAATCCATGTTGACATAAGTAGAGTTATGCCCAATTACTTCATAGTTTTACAAGGTGAAACCAATGTGAATGATTAAAATTATGTCAAAGATTACTTCCACAATTTCACCGAGGCAAAATAAGTTTCCAGTAGATTGTCCTTTAGATTTAAGTTAAAGATTCATCAGCAGCACACTGTTTCATTGTAGAAAAAGTAAACAGAACTATTAATTTTTCAAGGTAAATAATTTTATTGATAATAGAAAAATCTCCCATGGACAAGATGTATACCAAAATGTAGAAAACCTATAACGTAATATGATTCTCAATGAACACCACCCAATCTTCTATACGCACTGGAAGTCTGGAACCTCATGAATTCACCAAAAAGAAATTAGGAATGAGAGACTATTCCTTAAATGTACATTGTCTTACTCAATTCCATCATAAGCTCTCCTATTCCTTTCTTTCCACAAGATCCACATGAGTGCTAGTGTGGAAACCTCCAAAGCCCTTTAACTTCTCTTCCTTCTTTCAAATTTTCAGCTCGATGGTGTCTTCTTCATCGTATCCGCCTCACCCAGTGCATCCCGAACCATTTCAAAATCACACACGACGAGGGAGACCCACTTGACAATGTAGGAGGAGGTGGTCCACAAATTCACCTGAACATTTGAACATGACGCACCACTAGAAGCAATCTGATTTACTTCTAAAATTCAACATGCTCATTACCTCAGGAAAGAGAGTTGAAGAAAAGCTTGTAAATCCGTTTGTAAATTAAGAAAACGGTTAGAGTCTGGGATGTTGCACCACTAGTACTTAAGTGGGTCCTGTGGAAGGAAAGAATAGGAGCACTTTGATGGGATAGAGAACTACTATGTACACTTTGTGGAATAACCTCTCATTTCTAGATTTGTTTATGGTGCACCAATGAGGTTCAGTATATATAGATGATTGGGTATCACTCGTAAAGAATCATATTATGTTGTAGATTCTCTACTTTTCATAAACTGCTTGTACATGGGAGAGTTTCCACAACAACTATTACGCCTCAATCCCAAACAAGTTGGACTCAATTATATGGATCCTCATTGACCATGTCTCTCAGAAAGACTATTTCTAACATTGTTTACCTTATAAAAGAACAGAGTTTCTAGATCCATTTGAAAATACCACCTACATAAATAGAAAAACGAAAAGAAGGAGGAAGTACAAATCAACTGCATTGGGAAGCTTCCATTTTTCCTGAAAGCCATGAGTTTAAGTACAATCACGTCTTTGACATTCTGGGTCCCCTATGAATTCACTTTTCCATTTATATTATAATATTACAAAGTTGAACACATGTTATATTATAATTTTACAAAGTTGGACACGTGTTATATGTTAATTAACAAAAGATCAATGAATAATACACCAAATTATTTATTGAAGGAACCAAATTTTCTACAGTTTTCTGGTAAAGAAAGGAAGGAAAAAGAAAACGGCAGGTGAGAGAGAGGGCTATCTACAGTTTTGTCTTTAAATATACGCGGTCGTAATCATCAAAAAGTAGATAACTGTCTTTTCTTCCCACAAGATGTCTTAATTGCTCTTTTGCAGAAATATAAGGTTTGAATCACGGAGCAATTTTATGTATGAAATTCTTTATCTTCATTCTTTACTTCATAACTTCTCTTACTAAAAGCTATTTACAAATCTGAAGAAACTAACAAGATGAGTTCACCAGCTATATGAAGTAGCTTTGCCAATTCTGTTCAAGCTACAATATGTATCCTTTTTTTGCTTAAAACAATATTAATACCCCAAGCTTGAAAATGGAATTAAACTATTTACATACTGAAGAAAAATACAATTGTTATGAGATAGTTAAGATCCAGTATCATTACCTTCTCCTTCGGTAAAAGCATACTTTTGCCTCCGGCATGCTCCCTAGCATCATTGCACAGATGCACATTAGATGTGATATCATTAACATTCTCTTCATCAGCAGTGGAGGACTTCTCCTGGTCTAGCCAGTATTCTGCTTTAACTTTTAATCTTTTGGATGGGATTCGCAGAGATCCTAGTGCCAAACTCGGAGAGTCAATAGACAGGGGAACAGACTTATCTTGGCTGCTTGTAACATCTTTACAAGATGACCATTGATCGAGAGTGTTAGGAAGGCTTGTATCTCCAAACAGTGGGTCGTTGTTGCTGCAAAATGTCACATTTGAGGATTTTGAGCCAGATGAATACAATCAGGGATGACCTAAATTACATCAATATATATATACACATTTATGGAATTACGGTATACTGCATAACAGACAATATTTTAAGATATATTCCTATCTAGAATACTTTGCTTTGTTACTGTATACAGCATAACACACAATAGTTGAGATATATTCCTATCTAGCACACACAAAGTACAGCTAATGCAAAAAAGAATTGGAGACCATAGAAGTGGGTAAAATCATATAGGAGCGATACGAAGGGGAAAATGAGACAATAATAGGTTTTTTCCCCAATTGTGCAAAGAAAAGGAGAAACGGAAACCTATCTTGGGTAGGACAAGGTTTAGACCATCTCCAACCCACCTCTATTTTACTCTCCATTCTCTATATTTGGAGAGTAAAATAGACAATGAGCTCTCCAACCATTCTCTAAATGACTCTCTATTCTCCATTTATACAGAGGTGAATAGTAGTTCTCCATTTTTCACTTTTTTAAGGCCTAAAATACCCTCGAAGTATTGAAAATGGTACAAAACTACCCTCCATACACCTATTGGCTCCAAAATACCCTTGTCATCCACATTTGGGTCCAAAATTGACCACTTATTTAACGGCTTTAAATTTAAACTATTTAAATTTTTTTTTAAAAATATGTGGCGCTCAACTATTGGTTATAATTTAATTAATTAATATAATTTATAAACCCACCCATTACCAATTAAACCCGCCCCAAATCCACCTATTAAACAAAACCCTGAACTCTTCCTTTCCAACATTGTCTTCTTCTCGGTCAATTTCTCCTAGGTTTATAACTTATTAATATGTGCTTCATCATATTTTTGTCTTCTATCATGGCCTTCATCATGCTCTCTTAGTACCAATACAGGTGCTCTGGAGAAAATTTAAGTCCCCTAGGCAACATATAGCTAATATCTTGTGTGCTACTTTGTTTACATAATTTGGTATCAAACACCACAATCTCCAAACACATGATATTTTATAGAAGTTGGAATACAACGTTGGAAAGGAAGGGTTCATGGTTTTGTTTATAGGTGGATTTGGGGCGGGTTTAATTATTAATGGGTGGGTTTATAAATTATATTAATTAATTAAATTATAGCCAATAGTTGAGCGCCACGTATTTTTAAAAAAATATTTAAATAGTTTAAATTTAAAACCGTTAAATAAGTGGTCAATTTTGGACCCAAAGGTGGATGGCAAGGGTATTTTGGAGTCAATAGGTGGATGGCAAGGGTATTTTGGAGCCAATAGGTGGATGGAGGGTAGTTTTGTACCATTTCCAATACTTCGAGAGTATTTTAGGCCTTTTTCCGTTATTTTATTATTATTTCTATTATTTTGTAATTAAACATAGAAGTTGGCAGATTTTGATTTTGTGGTTACAACCAGGCCTTTATCAGAAGAAGAATCCACAAGGAAAGGTGAGGTGCTACTGGAATATGAGAATCTAACAAAAAAGAAGAAATTGCTTGGAGACACCTATGGTTGAAAGAGGGGGACAAAAACACTAAGTATTTCCACAGAATTGCAAATGCCCACAAAAGGTACAATAACATTGATCAATTGGAGGTAGAAGGTGAGATCACACAAGATACAAACAAAATTGAAAAAGAGGTAATTGATTTTTATCAGAGACTTTACACAGAAAC
>JAJOOO010008692.1:0-15803 GCA_029582685.1 Solanum piurae
AAACAACTTTTAAAAACTATTCCCTCTTCTTCCCTGGTCACCCTCCCCATCTTCTTATCTATCTCCCAGGCCCTTAACCCCCCCCCCCCTCCCAATCTTTTTGGAATTTCCCATCTTCCTTGGCCTTACCCTCTCCAGGTCTTCTTCTATCTTTTCCTACTTCTTCCTACATTTTCATTGATTTAAGTTAATTTTGATACATTTTTAGTGATAGTGCCATGGTATTTTTAAAGGCTATGAATTCCTGCCTATTAGGTTTATGTTTCCACTCTTCATAAGTACTTGTGCTAAGATGGGTTGTTTAGATTTGGACCAGATAGGTCATGGATAATCTCTATTACTTTAAAAGCAGAAGGTTTTAAAAAGGGGAAACTATCTAATTACACAAATATTTTTACTATAATTACTAATTCTCTTTATAATTTGAAATAACTACATTTTATTTTACAATTTAATAATTTCATATTAGATTTAAGTTAGATACATGCGAATCACGCTAAATACACACTATATACATATATTTGATATGATTCACATGTATCTGAGATACCAGATACGCGAGCGAGATGGGAGAGAGGCAAGAGAAACTTGTTTATGTATACGAGATACATGTGAAGAACATTAGATATACCTATACATGTATTTGATGTGATTTGCATGTATCTGGGATAACAGATACACGAGTGCGATATTAGAGTGGCGAACGATGTGGGAGGTAGGCGGGCGAGATTATACATGTGAATCACACTATATCTATGTATTTTGTGTGATTCATATGTATCTGAGATACCAAATAGCGGAGCGAGATATGATAGTGACGAGCAAGAGGGGAGGGAGGCGGGCGAGATTTGTCTATGTATCTCAGATGCATGTGAATCACAATATACACACACTATATACATGTATTTGGTGTGATTCAAATATATCTTAGATACCAAATATCAGAGTGAGATATGAGAGTGATAAACGAGATGAGAGGGAGACGAATGAGATTTGTCTATGTAAATAGAATACCTAGCGTCACATGGACAGAGGAAGAAGTACCAATGATGAACAAGGTTGAAAACCTTCAATATGCTATTATCGAGAAGTTCTCATATGAATGGCCTAAGCTGGAGGAGGTACGTACTAAAATTTCTAAACAATGTAATATTAAAGGGGAGTGCAGAATTGGTCTACTGAGACATAGACATGTATTGTTGAGGTTTAGTTAGATGGAAGATTATCACGACCCAAAAATAGAGGTGATGACACTCGTCTTATCCCACCAAGACAAGTCAGCATAAACCCAAATGTAATGATAAAAATGCGGAAGTAAAATAAGACTGAAAATTTAACAATAATTAACAACGCGGAAAATAAAGTTAACTTAATTAGAACCCCCAAAACTTGGTTGTCACGTGCACAAGCCTTTAATGTATTACAATAGATTTGAAAGAAAATACAAGTTTCAAATGACATTGTATCTAGTATAGAACAAGATCATAAATAAGGAGCAAGAGTCTCTACTGATGACAAACAACTGCCTCGCAAATCTCCACAAGAAGCCTTGGATAAGAAGAGGGAGTATCATGAAGATCCGAGCGTGTAACCTATATAATGTAGAAAGAAAGGGGTGAGTACCAAACCACACGGTACTGAGCAAGCAAACGCCTAAACACAAAGCTAAGAATATAGAATACGAGCAATCCTACCACTCCAACCAGACCTCCATAACTAAAATCTGCATAAAACCAGCTTAACCTTGTAGTTCACAATTTATATAATATATGGCTCAATAACAACCCTCCAACAATTATAGATCAATAAAACACACGATCAAGTTCACCAATCACAAGTTCCACAAAAAGACACTCACAAGTCCACAAATGATAAAGATATGCAATGCCAAGTACGGTGATGCATTGCATGTCTGACCTAGTGATACACATCAGTCCGCGAAAGTAGAAGGATAGACACAAGCTAAAAGAATAAATAGAAAAGGATAATGAGTATATATGCTCCGCTAGACCCTCAGACACCCTCTCGGATTGAACAATGCTATCACCGAACTTAGGCTAAGAGGAAAATCCTCAAATTCACTTCAAAACTCCAAAAACTCATCCAAATCCATTTTGGTCTCCAACTCTCACGAACTGAACCAAACTTGCTTGAAAGCACCAGCTTCATCTGAAAAGACCAACACCACACCAAAACAACATAATTGAGCAAATGCAGGACTATGGCAGATGCAAACTGATTCCTCAAATCAAAAACTCACCTTATGCTCCACATCTACTATCTTCTAACCACCAAGAGCGTTCTACCAATCCTTAGTTATCCTGAACATCTCCAGCTCCAATTGAAACCTTCCTACAAGCCCACACAACATCAACCTTAGAAGAACAATAGGCTTCCCATAAACATCAAGGAATGACAAATACCTAGAGAAGGAACTCAGCCCAGGGCAAAACCCTGAATCTAATTCTAACCTTTAAAACTAACAAACCTATTTGAAACAGAACCCTCTAAATCTAACTACACTAATTCAAAGGACAACCATCTTTTGAACGATAAGGTAGCACTGAGCCCTGCTCCAACGACCTACTCCAACCAACAGAACTTCTGAAACATCGCCACCACGAGCTAACAAACTGCTCTGTCAATATAAATCGAGCCAAACACCCCATCCTAAGGGAAACCAAGATGGCCAGCGACGTATCAGCATAGTCAACTGGCCGATAATGGCCCAAGGGTACCAACCCTTTAACAAACCACGAAAGCTACCAAGCATGATAAAAGAAAACCACACATCCTAAACTTGATCCAACTCATAAATCCCATGAATTACCATGACCCCATCCTGAAGATGAATCTTATTAGCAAGTCTCCATTTCCCAATAGGGATAAGGCATGAAATGACCACTAAACAACACCATTCCGACTCTAAATCATACACCGGCCTTGAGGGATACCACACATCAATGAAGAACCAACACAACAGGTAGTCTAGGCACAATAAGGGATCACACCTCCAATTTTCAGTTGTCCATAACCAAGCTCCAAAACCACACCAAACAGACGAATCCAAAAGGAGCTGAATGAGAAAAAATACAACTCCGCAATCGAGGAAAAACTAAAGCAAAGGGAGAAAGCAACCAAAAAGGACTACCAGAACTAAAGAAGGATAACTACCCAACATACAACTCCGAGAATTAGCATTATCCCAACCACTACTCAAAAGGGACGACTCACAACTAAACCAACTAGACCCTACACCGTACAAAACTTAAATTAGGCAAAGTTGGTCTGGCCACCTATCAAGCAAGGATCGACATCACATCAAAAGCACATAACAAGGGTGGCAAAAAGGGAAACCAGCAATCCCAAGGCCACAACCACAAAGGGACTATTAAGGGAACAACACGGGGAATTACTTAACCACTACTCCCAAATAGTAGCAACACAACCTAACCGATCCACTACTAAAAGAAATCAACTACATGGAAAAAAATGCATACACAATCCTCAAATCAAACAACCACAACAAGCCAGCGATAGGTAATAAGCCAAATAAACCCAAATAGGCATGAAAACCCTAAATCACAAAAAATAAGAACAAACGAGATAAACCATAAAATCACATGCAAATAAGGGATACCTAAAGCCTTAGCCTCTGACTGGCCTGCAAAAGCATAGAATGGACCGCGTCCGACCTCAACCGAAACACCTGATGTAGTAATGGCAACACCCGAGGCACCACATCTAATTGAAGGAGCCGATAACACCTAAGACTGATCTAGATGATACCTCTCATCATGGTCCCATATTGGGGATAAGTTGTAGGCTGATAAAAAAGTTCCCCACAAGTACAACTAAGTTCGACCACCCCATCCTGGGGACTATCAAATGTCTACAATACTTAGAAAAACAACATGAGAAATATGGCCTAAACCGCCAGCACCACGACCTACCTCAGACCCCCTGGAACCTGAGATGCTACCATTACATGCCTATGTGACTTCCACATGCCTGATAGGTTGAAAAAGAAAGGTGTCCCTCTTTGAATTGATACTCACCTCAAAGTGGAATTTTGACACCGTTGTACTGATGGAAAAGCCTCTCACCACCATTATTGTAAGTTTCAAGGAATACCTACTCCGCATCTCTCACATGACTCAAAACCAGGGGAATGGTAGATCCTTATGATATTGGATGCTCTAACGCTAACTAGAGTGGCTAAGCTAACACTCCGATCAACCCCTAACTCAATTTCTATCTAAAAGAAACAATGTGGGGTTATGCCCAACCCATTGTAGAAATCCCAACACATAGTTAGAAATGGAAGACGAACCCTGTTGGGACCAGCCAACCCAACTCTACTATGAGAAACACAAACTGCACCAAGAACTTCACCTACTTGAGGTGTACCCTCGGAGGAGCTAAGACCTCCTAATACTGAATACCAAGGAATTGAGGTAGACAAAGACCATGACAAAGCCTGGGCTTCCCCTTGACTCTCTGAATGCTAAGGAATGCCTCTGACCTTAAGGTATATGCCCGACTGAGGCCTCCTAACCTGATCACATGCTGAAACTCTAATAGAATGTGATGATGCTTCGCCCACGTCCATCGAATGCTTCGTGCTAACCACCAAGGCGAGAGTAGATTCCAAAGAAGCAGTTTAAAGGGTACTCAAAGAGAAAACACATGATAATAGTCAAAAACAGGGTTTTCTATGAATGCCCTATAGCCTCCCGATGATAGGATACAAATGTCTCTGCATCGATCCGTAGGAATCTAGTAGGTATTTTCTCTCATACCAATGATGTCGGTCAATCTAGAGCTTTGATACCAAACTGTCACGACCTAATTTCTCAGGTCATAATGGCACCAACTACATCCTACCAGTAGGTAAGCCTAATCCTTAGCCCGGAACCATAACCAACGAGCTACCAAGCAGAAGCCAACAATAAGAAGCAAAAATTTATATCAAGCGAAGAAAGGATAATCAACAGAAAACAATATAACAACAATCCCAAGACCTAGCATTAGCTAGTAGTTGAGCATCTAATCTGAAATAGAAGTACAAGGCTTTCAAAATTACAAGAAAAGTACAGGTTGTATCTGAATATAATATAAAGACTAAGCCTAGCCAAAACAAATGAAAATTGGTCGCTCCAGACGGTAGGAGCTCACCCTAATCTCCGAAATCCCAAGATGCTCCGCACGACTCCAAATCAACGGCGATAACTCAACTGTAATCTGTAGAGGGAAGAAGTGTAGTATGATTACCAAAATGGTACTTAGCAGGCAACGGCCGATAGAGCTCAAATTAATGCAAGCATAAACAACAAGTAATAAGGAAATCATATCACAAGTAATTAACAAGGAGATACTAAAGAACCAAGAAATAAATAATAGAAATAGGAAATAAGGGGTAAGAAGTCGAGTCAAGAACGCACTTGGATCGCAAGCCAACAACCTAATTGCAAGCAACTAAGATACCAAGTCAACTACCCGAGGACCTACAATCACAATTCTAAAGTCAAAACCTACCTGGTAACAACAAAACAATAGCAGAGAACATAGTATAGTCAAACAATCCGAACCCACATAAGCTCAGAAGGTACAAACAACAAACATAACCTAAGTGGACCCATAAGCCCAGAAGGTACAAACAACAAACATAACCCAACCGGCCCCCATAAACCGGAGGGTACAAACAACAAACAAGTATACTGGTGATAGGTAATGCATATGAATGCAGGGTGAGCAGTAGAACCATTACTAACAATCCAAACCTCTAACCAGAGGTAACGACCTCGAAATGCAAAGCATCAGCCTCAGATTGGGAATAACGACCTCGAACCATCAACGTCAACTTCGGATTGAAATAATGGCCTCGAACTATGAGCATCAACCTCATATCGGAAGAAACAACCTCGAACCGTGAATAACCAATAATGGGGCCGCCTACCCAGTCACTAAACTCTCAAGGGCACCAGCAAGAACAAAAGCATGCATGAAAGGGCGTCGACACGCCGATTAGTCAAGTAAAGACTGAGCACATCCCAGATGTTTCTAGTATCTCAAGTATAAAAAGGAGCAAGTCCCTGACGCTCATAGTCTTAAAAATAAATAAGTCAAGTGATCCAGGTGGTACGACTTTCGTTAAAACCAGTTTAGAATAAAAACCAATGAAAATAGTATCTCATCATAAATGATAAATATGCCAAATGCATGGGTAGGGATAGTACCACAAAATCCTTGAGAATGATAAAACAATGCAATGCATGCCATAACCAACATTCAAATACGGCACTCCAAAAACAAATAATTATACAGTCAATAAAACCACACTACCAAATCAAAGAGTACTAACCTGGGATCCAACTGGTACCTAGGGCCTCGAGCCCAATAATATAATCATAAGTTCAATAAAGATATAACATGCCCATCGCTAACAAACAAGCAAAGGAATCAAGAAGAGATTTCAAATCAATCAAGTGGGAGAAAACTCAAGGGATGACCCCTACCCTAATCACACCGCTCTGGTCCTAGACTGAGCTCATCTAGGACCAACCCACGGCTATGACGAGCCACCAAAGTCACAAGAATCATCGCAAGGAGAATGACATAAAACAAGCCCTAAAGGGAGCAAACTATCACTACGAGGCAATAAAACACAACCCAAAGAATCTAATTTCCAGCCTAGTCTAAGGCCATCACGAATCAATCCTAACAAAGATAAGAAAGATCATCGACACCACAAGAAAAGCCACAACCTAAAATAAGGATGCACGTTGTAGTTTTGGCGGTTCGATTGGGATGAAAAAAGTTTCTCATTTTCTAGCTAGTTTTACCTTGTTTTAGTGGTTTACTTGTTGAGTACCGTATAGTGTGGTACTCACTCCTTGCTTCTACACTTGTGTAGGTTCCGAGTCTAGATCTGTGTTACCTTTCTTCTTCTTTTGTTTCTGAGGCTTTTGAGGATACGTTGAGAGGTAGCTGGTTGTCATCCTGGCGGACCCTCTTGTTCCTTACTTTATATTTTGTTTTGTTCGAGAACAAAAGACATTGAGACTTGTATTATCTTTCAAATTATGTATTATTATATTAGTGTCTTGTGCACGTGACAACTAGGTTTTTGAGTGTTTTAGAATGACTAACTTTTCATTTTTATGCTATAATTGACTTACTTTCTGCATTTCTTTCGTGTTGTTGAGTTTGAGTCTAACTTGTCTTAGTGGGAATAAATGAGTCTCATTACATCCATTTTTGGTTCGTGACAAATAGTATTAGAGTCCCAGGTTCATATGTCTCACATGTGTACAAGACAAGTCTAAGTTGAGTCTCGAGGATCGGTACAGAGACGTATGTACCTATCTTCAAGAGGCTATGAAGACTGTTAGGAAACTTCATGTATTCATTGTTTCATATCGTGCATGGTTACCTTCGCTAGTGCTGAGTTGTTGTGTGTTGTTTTGACAGATGCTGAGGATTGGAGCTTCTATTTCTGGTGTTAGGGGGAGGCAGTCTCTGAGGCAGTTGTTGAGAACCCAGCTAGAGGTAGGGTTAAATCCCAAGCTAGAGGTCGTGCTTATGGAGTAGCAACGACAAAAGGTCATCCGTAGAGGGTCACTAGCTAGAGAGGTCTCCCCTGAGCCATATATTGATGTTGTCGAGGGACCAGGTTCCTCCAGAGTATGCAACTCCTTTATTTCAAGATACTTTGTTGAGGATGCTAGATGTGTTGGAAAACTTCTCTCAGGGTGTTACGACATGTACACTATAGGGTTCTTAAATGAGAGTGGAGGCACATACCCCAGGGCATCATCAGGATCCGGTGATTCATGATTAGGTGGGTCAGCCACCAATGGTTCCTATACCAACTATTGGTGCGCAGATTTCTCCTGAGGTTATTCTGACAGTAGCTGATCAACATAGTTCTGAGATGTTTCAGAAGATGAAACCACCCAATTTCAGGGTGGTAAGAGCGAGGATGTTCATGAGTTCTTGACTTTATACCATGAGATGCTAGAGGCAATATGTATGGTTGATGTACACATTGTTCGTTTTGTTGCGCTTTAGCTCTATGGATCTGCCAGAGAGTGGTAGATGAATTATGTGAGGTCTAGACTAGTTAGATCTCCTCCGGTAGAGTGGCATGCATTCTCTTGTGCTTTTCAGGACTGCTTCATCCCTTGGAGCGTGAGAGAGGAGAGTCGATTGAGGTTTAAGGGCTTGGCACAAAAAGTTTATCATTGATTGAGTATGAGTCTCATTTCTGCAAGTTATCTAGACAAACTATGACCATTATTCGAGATGAGACAGAGAGAGTCCACATGTTCGTGAGAGTGTTGACTTTCTTTATCAGGTCTTATGTGTTCAGAGCAACCAGAGAGGGGGATTCCTAACCTAACAGAGGTTAGGGTCAATCTCATGAGGAATGAGGTCTAGACTTAGTCTAATCTATTGTTAGTCGTACTCTTAATCTAGTTATTTTTGTAAAGGAGGGGGGGTTGTAGTACAGTTGATCTTGGTCCATGTGACTCAATATGGAATGTAACATATTGCCATGAGACATGGACAAGATTCTTTAGTCAAGGACACCCTGAGGCACAATCCAAGTTGTTTGGTGGAGAATGTCAAACTTGCCTTTGTTACTATGATTGTCAAAAAATGAGACATCATTTGGCTTAATTGATTAAAAAAACTATTAATTACACCTTGTTTGGATGTGCATAGTTTTTGCATATCGCTTCATTACGTATCGTATATTATACTGTTTTAATGAATACGATATTTGAAAGAAACATCTTGTTTAACGTTGTATCCTAATGATTAATGGGTACCAATACAACCAGTTTGATTGATTCTGCTCTACGATTATGTTCTTGGGCAGTAGTACAAATTTGTTTATGCCAAGGATCGAAAAATGCAAAAAAGAAAAAGAAAAAGAATGATCATGTGTGAGAATGATTAAATGTACCCTTAAATTTTGTGAGAAGAGTCAAATATTCCCCTGAAGTTTGTGAGAAGGATCGAATATACTCCTATGTGGATTTTATTTTATTAAAAATAAAAAGTAAAATTTAAAGTCGATTTTTTTACTTTCGTCAGGCAAAAAAGCTATATTTGAGTCATTTATGTAATAACAAGGATATAAATGAACTATTTTTTTAACAAGGGTATATTTTACTTTAATAATTTTTTAATCAAAAGGCCAAAATATTCACTTTAAATATAATAGTTCAAAGAAAGTGAATTTACAGTTTGACTCTCGAGAAGCAAAACATGACAAGTAAAAGTGAACGAAAGAAGTATTTATTTCTTGTTATGAGTATAGAAAGATTTAAAAGGTAAATAATTTAACCAAAAAAAATAAAAAAGGAAAATAAAAATTAATGGAATCAAAGTTTTTTTTGATAGTTTGGAACTTTGAATTCGTTTGTATAAAAAAAGATAAACAATTATGTAGTACAAATATACTATATATAGACTAACACAATTATAAAAAAAGAATTGTAAGGAGTTTGAAAAAGATTTTGTCAAACAATATTTTCTGATTAAGATTTCCTGAAATTGAATTTGTAAAAATGTTATTGTTATGCTTACTTGAATATGTAAGTTATTTAATAAAAAGTGATCTTTTTAATCCAAAAAGGGAAAAATGACTTCAACCACTATAAATATCAATGTAAAATGTGTTCTATTCAATCACACCAAAATAATTTTCACATAAAACTCAAAATAACTTTGAGAAAATGATGGCCATTACTAAGCACTTGATTTTCTTCACTTTGCTTGTTTTTGTCATCTTTCCCTCTTATGCTTCTAAATAAGTATGAGTCTCAAGTAGGACTGATCATGGTTATGGTTATAAAAACCAATTCGAATCGCAATTCGAACCGAATCGATTAAAAAAATTAGATTTTTGGTTTTAAATTTTGAAAACCAATACTATTTAGTTTGGTTTTGGTTTTACTAAAAATAAACTGCAAAAATAACCAAACCGAACCAAGAAATTAGATATATAATTTTTAAAATTATTTCTATATTATTCATAAAAAAATTATAAATATTTTGTTAAATTTTAATTAATTTAAGTCTTTAACTTTACCATTTTCTTAAGTCAATGCTTAAGTTTTAGTCCAACTATTACAACCCTAAGTCCAAGTCCATCAAAATCCATTATTTTGGTGTTCACCTACCCTACCTCTACATAAGATAGACACACTTTCTCTTAATTGAATCACTTTGTTCGTGTAATAATATTTTTAGTATTGTTTAATTACTTAGTTGAATCCATAGTAACTTTCACGTGGATTTCTCATATACTAGGTGTTTGTGTGTATCGAGATACGTATGTCTTCAAAAAAAAAAAATTACTTTCAACCCGAAAAAAACTAGAAAAAATTGAACCAAATCGAAACAAACTGACAATATCCAAACAACGGTTTTTTTTTTGGTTTGATTTTAGAAATTTAAAAACCAACTAAATTGGTTCGATTTTGGTTTTAACCAATAACTGATCCAAACCGAACCATTAATACGCCTAGTCCCAAGTAGGTCATAGTCGCCCGAGGGCATTTTGGTACTTCAGTAAATAAAAAAACTTTTGCATTCACGTATTCTCAGTTTGACACTATTGGTGCTATATGAGTGTCCCATTTTTATTACCGACTTGGCCAACTTTCGAATATCGATCTTCTTCGAGCTCTCAAGCTCTCTGGTTTCCTTGTCCTGTTCCATTAATTTTATTCTCTTATTTTTTCTGTATTATTGGTTGTTTGATGATTCTTCTTTGCATCATGGAATGGAAGTGTTGTAGGAGGTGAATACCATGCGTCCATCTCTCTCAGTTGTGATAATATTTTCCTCCAAGTAATTTTCTTTTAATTGCAGTTGTTTGTGGATAAATTTTTGATAAATTCTTACGTGAGTATCTGTGCGTTACATATCTTCAAATTGATACTCTAATCAATAATTTTAAATAACTTTTATTTGAAACTATTTATGATAAATTTTCTACACTGACCAAAATTTCCTAATGTCGTTTTGTCAGTATTATATTTGGTACAAACGAATTGTTACAAAATTAGTCCCGTCTTAGGGAAATTCTGAGGTCAAAGTTCTTTTGCTAATTGTTAGTATGTATCAACTTCTGGCGTTTAGTGATTCTTCAAGCCTAGTTTTTTCACAGAAAAATTATTTCGGTTGACGTAATTCTTGCACCACCCTCCCCCTAACCTCATTTGTAAGATTACACCGGATACATTGTTCTTATTTAATTTGTTGAGATAATCCTTGATTCTTTCATAGGAAATTCGTCTTTCTAACTCTATTATATCTTAGTTCATTCCTATCTTACTATCTCTATTATGTAAGATTTAGTGGTTTCAGAAGACCATTTCCCATCAAGAAACCATTGGAAATCTTTGTTTCTAAAGGTATATTGTTTAATTATAAACAATTTGTTGTTGTTTACTCGCTTCTTCATATATTCTTGGTGGAGCATTATGTGCATTGTATTCTATGTTAGAATGTATGTACGTTGTGCATTTTAGTGTAAAATTATTCACCATTAGCAAGTTCATATCGTTGTAGTTGTGTTTCATAAAAGTGAACTTTTAATTTTGTTACTCTTTTATCTAGAACCGTCAGTTGTATATTGTGTTTTGATTTTCACACTATTTTGTTGTTATAAAAGATTGATCATTTGTAGTATAGTGTGTAAAAAACTTGTACATTATAAGTGGACTAAACTTAGATTCAATCAAAAGTATAATACACTGCTTAGCACCTTGATGATTTCTTTGATGACTTAACTTATATATACAACAAAAATAATATACATAGTGAAAATATAGCTTGACTTTATATGTTGGTAACATGATAGGTACCTTATGTTGGAAAATTATATGCACAACGAAAGCATTTCATAATCATAATGCTTACATAAATAGTAAATAACAAATACGTTTATGCTAGAACACATACAATCATGCTATCACACATAACTTTCTGAAATTTAATTTAAGAATTATCTCTTGAAGCATGAGCAGATACCTTCACGCGAATTCACAAGTTAGACAGATCTTCAAGTGAATCTACAAGTTAGACATCAGTTCTCCAGTCTACTACAATGATCTCATGTCACATCCAAACTCTCTAAATACTCGAGTGGGCAAGTATCGTGTAGAAAACTTATTTCCTTCTAGGTTAGAAAAACCCCTACTTATAAAGATTTCTTCTCAGTCCAAAAAAATGAACTAAAATGCATGGTCTTTCTTGGAATAAGAAAACCCACGTTATTTTCTTCTTTTTCCCTAGAAAATAGGATTCTGAGTTCTAGTTAAATATGGCCGCTATAGGGACACCAAATTAAATTAGTAAGGCTTCTTATTATGGAAATAATTTCAATTAATTAATTTTAATTATTCTTACCATAATAAATTACAAATCTTTTCACCAGAAATTCGTAATTCCACTCCAATTATATTTTGAAATTCCCATTAAACATTTATGTAGTTCCCCAAGTTAAGATTACATATACTAATCTATAAATTAAATTGCTGACGAATTTTGTTCAATGATTAATTTCCTTTAGAGCACTGTTTAACTTATTTCATGTGTCAGATTCATAAATCCACTTGCAGCAAAAATAATTAACCTCCACTTAGATTTTACATATAATAATATATATATATACAGATAAAAACTATCACACATACCCATATGAACTTTTCACAATAAAGTAGAATTACAAACCCACAACTAGAAAAGATGAAATATACTAACAGATTCAATAGTAAAAACGAAATCTTTCGTGATAAATTCATCAGATATTGAAATTCCAAATCTATCTTTTAAATCAAAGGGAATCATGACAAAAAAAAAACAAGACCTAAGCAACTTACCAGAGTCATGGCCACACAACAGTTGAAACTTGTTCTCCCTTCACCAAAAGAAAGGAGAGAGGTTTACCAAGTGTGTAACAGCATGGAGATCTAAGCAGAGTGACTCATCAATATATGCGTAGATGGACTTTTTTTGGTAATTTTACTCTTTTTTTGCGATCGTAATATTCCTCTATTGCCACTTGAGCATGGACAATTTTGGAATACCATGTTGCATTTCTTTTTGTTCTTTTTTTTTATAACTTTTTTATTAAATATGGAATCTGAAGAATATTTTGGTGAAAATTTCATGGAACGCTATATATTTTTAAAGAAGGGGTCACATGGACCAAATTTTATTAATAATAAAAAAAATAACACTAGTGGTCTAGAGTTGGACTGGGCTAGCAAAATAATGGGGAAAAATTATTTGAATGAGTATTTTTAAATAAATAATTACTTATTTTAGTTATATATTTATTTATTTATTATCTTTTATAGAAATATGTAGGATTTAGAGATATGTGGTTCTATCTCTTTTTGCTCTGGTTATGGCTATATGTTACGTGTCATACACAGAGGTTAAAAACTATCAGATAAGATTGGAGAAAGAAGTCTACAAATGTTCAGCTTGAGTGTGGTGGTAAGTTTATTCATGGTTTTGAATTTGGTAACTAGAATAGTTGGAATCTGAATTCAAGTCTTTCATTCAAACATGGTAGTATGTTTTGTCAAGGTATGAATCGGTAAGGTAAAGAACGGTTGATCCCATTGGGTAATGAGAATTTTGAAGGACTAGTGCACGGTTTGGGTTGTATGAAAGGGCTCGCTTGAAAGTGTTGGTTTAGAAGATAAGTTAAAATGTCATGGGTTGTTGATCAAAGGATAAAATTGGTACACGAGTTAGCAAAGGTAACAAGAGACTGGTGTAGTGAAGAGTTCGAAGTATTAAGAATTTGCGTCATGGGAAGAATTTGAGAAAGGTGAAGGAATAAGACCTCTCGTATTGACCCTTGGTTCGAAGTTGAAGGTTGTATGGATTTTTTCCTTTGTGTTTAGATATGACTATGAGATGTGAACTGGTTCGGCACAGACTTACTAAGGGTTTATCAACGACTTTCATGAAGAGTGAGTTTTGAATTGGGTGACAAACAGGGATGTGTGGAATATTTTGTATTGTTATGTGGGGCTAGATTGTTCAAATTATGGTAGGTGACTTATGGGTGCACAATTGTATGGACCTAAGTTATATATGGTTATTGAGGATTTTGTTGGAATTGGAACTACTTTGTTAAATGGGACTACACAGACTATTGTGATGCGTTACATAGACACTTTATGGTAAATCAATATTATATGCTCATAGTATACATAATTATTGAGGTGGCCAAGAATTTCTCTATGTTTTTTCTTGTGGTATATGACAATGTGAATGGTAGTTAAAACTTGGTATTTAAAAGATTACGTGTAGTTAACTTTGGGCGATTCAATAGCTTTATCTCGATGGGAAGGCACTACCAGATTCAGAATTAGTGCTATCAGACTTGGTTGGGACCTGTATCTGTCATGGAATAATTACATGGAAAGAGAGAGCCATAGTTCAGAATTTAAGGAAGAGACAATGTGTTTGCTAAGAGGACTTTTATACTAGTGATGGTTTGAGAGGATGGTAAATGGCCGGTGTGGTTATGATGTTGTGTTAGTAACCAGAGTGTTGACTTCATTGGAATACCATGAGGAGTATGTAGGGTTTGATAAATCGAGTATGTGTATGATTGTAATGGGACCATACTGGTTGATTGTGTATAGCTAAAAATTATAGGGATGGAGTCAGAGGAATAGAAATATTTGACATGGGCACTATGAAATGAGTATCTTGTGTTATTCGACCTTGATTCTGTAAATTCTTATGTGACAACCTACTTCGTTCTGGACATGGTGTCTATTTCTCAATATAAAAAAATTAGAATAGGTAAAAGAAAGAATTTGATAAAAGATAAAAGATTATAAGATACAGTTTCTCTGTCGTTTGGGCTATTTATAATTTTCCAAAGAATTAGTGTGAAATTCCATGTGCGACCTGATCAACGACATTAGTCAGAATCACCAAACACGAATGGTGAATAGTCATTCGTTCTTTAGATTGTCGTTCCTCGGATTTAGGCTTCAAGAGACCACATGGTCTCAACTAGCTTCGTTGACACTAGGCTACACCCTTGAATGCTCAGACACGTATCAAACTCGTACCTAGATCATTAAATGGTAACACTAGTACTCCTTTAGTCCATAATGTGGAACAGGAAGGGTGCAAAATGTTTCATGTTTTAGGAGAGAAGGAGAACATGAAGATGTTCGCCTAACCACTTCGGCGAATGGGTATTTGTATCGCCCATGTTGTCCTTTTCACTCTTGACTTAATTTCACATTGCACTCACAACACATGTTTGTAACACCTCGGATTTGAAAAGAATAAAAAATTTCAGGTTTCACAGATCTGGTGCCAGTACAAATGGAACTACCGATAATCCGTAGGTTGGACCACAAACCATAGGTGGAACTGTGGTCGGCATGTTCAAAAGTTCAGGAAAAAATTTCACGTCCTAGTACTTTTCTACGGTTCACAAGGACGGTCCGTCGTTCAATATACGAGTTGTAGGTAGTTTTCGTAGGTGAGTCCCAGACTTAGTGTAATTTTGAGGGCCAAAAGTGAAACTTCCGGTGGCAATGTACGGACCATAGGTTGACCAACGGACCTTACATGGGTCCCATCATTCGAAGGTCCAGAAACAAATTTTTGAAACCACCGACAAGTTACTAAGATAGTCGATAGTTGGATCTACGGACCGTGGGTCCAGTCGTCGACAGGGTTTGACAATTATTTTTGAAGGGGTTTTGGGTCTTTTCCTGATTGTTTTAATC
>JAJOOO010008693.1:0-10485 GCA_029582685.1 Solanum piurae
TAATGTATCTCATCAATCCTATAAGAATACATCTAAACCCACAAATTCTCCTTTCATGACATAAAACCCATTTGCATCAATTTCATTTTTCTAGACATGGGTTATGCATGGGTACATGTAAATTCATCCTAAAAACATGTAATCCTATCAATTCAATCATAAACAATCATAATCCACTCAATTGGATCAAGACCCACAACATTAGAAGAAAACTCTAACTCAAATTAGGGAATTTCTACTTTTCAATTGGCGAATCTTGGGGACTCCATGGATGAAAGTATTCCATGGATGAAAATCCATCATACCTTGATAACAAAGCCCACAAATGCTTAAGGAATGGAGACTTGACCTTGATCCTAGCTACAACTCTTTCTTCTTCTTCAAGTTCTAGAGGGAGAAATATTTGAAAGGAGGAGCTTAATCTTCTTTTGAGAATTTGAGAGAATGAATTTAGTTTGGGTCATTTGGGGGTTTAGAATCATTATATAGGGCTTTGGGTAGAAGGAAAAAATGACTTAGTATTGAGTTAAAATAATTGGGAAAAGATCCAATAACCCCTGACTTAAAAACTGCCGAATTGGCTCACTGGAAGCCCATAAAGGGTCGTCATGACCACCACGGCCCGACAAATAGGTCGTGAAGAAATTCATCCTGACAGTGCTTCACTATTTTGGGAATAACTTTTTACTCAGAGATGGGAATTGGGAAAACTCAGTGGCGTTGGAAAAAGGACTCAAGAGACCTTTAATTTGATAGGTCATGGGCCACATAATTCATTTTGTGATAAAAGATATAATCATTTGAAGTTGACCCTAAAATCTAAATCTATTGAAAACCCTTCACGGACGACCTCACGGTCCATGTGGGACTTCACAGGTCATTGTGATGCCCATGGCCCTTAACCAGTAGCTAAGGGAGGACCCCTACTAACTTGACCTGACGACTACTTTGACGGCCTGTCAACCTCACCACGGACCGTCTAGGCGTCCGTCAAAGTAAAGCCTGCATGGGGCAGGTTCTGGAAACCTACCACGAGCCCCTTAACGGACCGTGGTGGCTCCGTGGAGGGTTTCATAGTCCACTTCTTGGGCTTGTGAGTTTCCCACTTGGCCCATTTCTAGACTTCGTGATTCCGGGGTGTTACAGTAATCCTCCAAACTTTTCTTCCGGGGAAGTAATAACATTGAAATCACCCACAAAACACCAAGGTAAGATAGTATTAGCATGATGTAGAAGTCTATCCCATAGGGGTCTTCTAAGAGAGTCTCTACTTTTAGCATAAACAAAAAAGATGAGTAAAGGCTGAGGCAACATAGTAGTCTTAATCTCACAAGTAATTTGTTTCTCATCATTGTCAATAATGTTACATTCCACGTCCTAAGACCAAAACAACAAATGAGCAATAATTAATGTATGATGGATCTTTTTGAGAGATTTGATTCTTTGCATTGCACCTTGGGTAGTGATACTGCTAGCATTCCAAATAATTTTACTAATCATTGGAAATGTTTTGATGAATATAGAGCCTGGTTTTTGGTCTACCGCAGGGAGAGGGTTGGTGGAACTAGAAGGTTTAGATGGATCTTGTTTTCAACTTCCTTTCTCCTCTTTTTGTCTTCATCCCTTAGCTTGATTTGCACACATGGAACATGTGGCCTTGATGTTTGCAATAGGAACAATAATCAGGGAGCCCCTCATAGTGAATAGCTTGCTATTTACCAATAGTAAAGTACTCTTCATCAAATCCAATCCAAACATTGGGGAGGGGAGGGGGGTCTTTCCTTGGTAACATCCATTTGTAGGTATTGGAGGAAGTCACATGATTGGTGTTTCTGTGGGAGTTTTCTGGATGCACATGTTGTTTATTCTGAAGGTTAGAAGTATGTTTCTCAAAATTGGAAGTGAGTTTATTGAGGTCATGAGGGGTGGATGTGGGAAGTTTTTGAGACTGATGACTATTATCATGATCCTTGGTATTTTCATTGTTTTTGGGCTTATTTGAGGGGGGTATATCAGAAGTGTTAGTCCCTTGATCACTTTTCTGCATATATGAAGTTAGTTGTTCACAATTTTGCTCACTTGCAATGACTTGCATTTGAGTATCGACTACACCTATTGAGTTAAAACCATAGGACTTGAAGAAGTTTTAAGAATACTTACCTTGGATTCCTTCGTTGCTGGGCATTTGCTGAACATGGGTGGAGGGCAACTTCTTTTCCTTTCGTTGATTCCAACCTTGTTCTTCATTGTTCCCCTCAGTGTTCTTACCATGTTGACTCCCTCGAGGTACTTCTTCATCTGCAAGGACACTTTTAGCTGCTCGAAAGGAAAATTTCGAGGAGCTTTGAGCTTCCTCAATTTGTTCTCTATTAGAATTCCTCTTTTGATCATTCAGCTGTCTCATATCACTATGGGAATCGTTTAGCTCGGTGACCTGAACTTCCTTGTCCAAATTTGTCCTCTGTTGTTCTTCAGGGATTATGATCCCCTTGTTTGATATGTAGAATGCATCCACACTTGAGATTTAAGAGGTGGTGTGGTGTATCTCCCTTTCCTGATAATTTTGATGTTGGGTTTGAAACTCTTGCCTCACCGGAGCTGCGGCATCTTCAACAGAAATTCTGGCAGAAATGGTAGTGTCTCCTTCAGAGAGAATTTTTTAGAGAGTTTTTTTAGAGAGAAAAAATTCAAGAAATGAGTAAGCAATGGGGTTCCTCAACAGATTCTAATCACAAACCCAAGTAGCCGCGCTCTCAACGATCACACATGACTATGAATCACTCAAATTGGATCTCGGATGAGCGAGAAATTGCCCTTTGAAAATAAGAAATGAGGCTGCAAGTTCGCTATATAAATAGCCGAGATCTAGTCGCTAAAAGTTCAATTCTAATCGCCAGAAGTTTGATTTCTGGTCGCTAAAAGCCTGCACCAGATATCAGCACTTCAGCTAGTTTGGTTAAACTCCGAATTCTCCAATGGGTGCTCCGAATTCGTTCGGAACCGTGTGCATGCAAATAAGATATGCAACCCTACCAAATTTGATACTTCGGACTCAACGGAATAGTCCAAATTCCCATACGAGGTCATCTCGGCAAGAAGTGGGTCCCACACCCAAACTCCATTTTAAGCCAAAATCAACAAGGGGGCTCGAAATTTGCCCGGAAGCCTCAGGATCCAAATGAAGGGCTGCTCTTGACCAAATTAAATATTTTGGTGCTAACCGCGCTGACGGAATTCTCATCCAAACTCGTTTACTCAGAATGTTGACTAAAGTCAAACTTAAGCCTTAACTTGAAAGTTAAAACGCCTAATCGCATAGACTCTCACTGAAAACTTCGAAAGTCATGCCGACCATGCTACTAACCTAAAATGACCCTTTCAGAGCTGATAGAATCGTCATAATTGGATTTTGAGGTTATCTTCTTGAATTTTGATCAAAACTGACCGTTCAAGGTTAAAAAGCTCCAAAACACTAAAACTCAGATAAAAACTAAACGAATGACCAGGTGACTGAACTATCAGTCCCAGGAAGTCATAAATGACTTGGGATCGCTACAGGAATGCTCTAAATGACGAACATGAGCCGTAAACACTAAAATGACATGAAGGTCATTACAACATCCATTACGAAAAAGGACCTTTGTCCTTGAAAGTAAGAGTCAAGAAGCACTTGAAGGCTCAAAAAATCCAAGAAACCCGCATATCATGCTCGGTCTCCTAGGTAGCCTCCTCAACTAGATGATGCCTCCAATGGACCTTAACCATAGGAATGGCTCTCTAGTGCAAGTGTCACACATCTCTGGCAAGAATTGCAACTGGCTCCTCAACTAAGGTCAAGCGATCATCCAACTGTATTGAATCATACTGAAGCACATGAGACTCTTCGTGAACATACCGGCGCAACATCGACACATGGAAAACTGGGTGGATAGCTAAGAACATCGGAGGCATAGCTAACTCATAGGAAACTTCTCAAACTGTCTGAAGGATCTCAAAAGGCCCAATATACATGGGGCTAAGCTTTTCTCACCTCCCAAATCTCATCACGCCTTTCATGGGAAACACATGGAGGAACACTTTATCACCAACATAGAATCTCTAAGGAGGCCGCCTACGATTCGCATAACTCTTGTGCCTACTCTGAGCTGCCCGAAGTCTATCCTGAATCACCCTCACCTGCTCCAAAGACTCTCGAATCAAGTCTGTGCTACATGGTCTAGGTTGTGTAGTCTCAAACCAACCAACTAGAGAGTGACAACGCCTACCATATAAGACCTCAAACGGGTGCATCTGAATGCTAGAATGGTAGCTGTTGTTGTACGCAAACTCCGCCAAAGGCAAAAACTGGTCCCACTGACCTCCAAACTCTATGACATAAACCCGCAATATGTCTTCAAGGACCTAGATAGTACGCTCCAACTGACCATCAGTCTGCGGGTGAAAAGTTGTATTAAGGTCAACACGGGTGCCTAACTCATCGTGAAAAGTCCTCCAAAAGCTAGAAGTGAACTGAGCACCACGATCTGATATAATAAAGACTCAAACTATCACATTGATTGGTCGTTGAATTGTGGTAGTGGGGGCACTAAGTTCCTCCCTAGGGTCAACCATAAGGTTCTCATGAAGAACACGAGACAAATCTCTCCCTTTTGGATCCCCTTCCTTCAGGTTAGTGATGTTCTCCTTCAATCCCCCATCCTCACCTCCCAAAACTTCAGAATCAGATAATACAACAAAAGCATTACTAAGGGGGTTTTGGGGTTGTTTGAGCATTGAGTCAATACCTGGTCCTTGCAATGCTTGATTTTCCGTTGATTAAGGGGTTGGAGTTGGGGAAGCATTGACTCAATACCTGATTGTGGAACGCTGTGAGTTTGCAGGTCATTATTTTGCTAATATATTGGAGAAATAGGTTTATCAACCTTGTTCTGTTGATCATTTTTGGGCTTGATTTTTAATTTTTTTCTCCTTTGAGTTTGCCAGTCCTCAATTTGTTGTTCTTCATATTTTTATTCAATTGTTGCTGGTTGTCCTTGGCACCTTCATTACTGGTAGAGGCTAGATTAGCATTAATTGAGTATCATTTAGATTAGGAGATACCTGATTAGTGGATGGATCAACTTTTTTTGTTTTTAGTCTTGTTTTCAGCTTCATCTTCCTTTCTCCTCTTATTGTCTTCATCCCTTAGCTTGATTTTGCACACATGGAGCATGTGGCCTTAATGTTTGCAATAGGAACAACAATCAGGGAGCCCCTCATATTGAATAGCTTGCCATTTACCAATAGTGAAGTCCTCTTCATCAAATCCTATCCAAGCATTGGGGGGGGGGGGGCTTTCCGTGGTAACATCTATTTGTAATCTTAGTTTTGTGACAGTTCCTCTAGTTTTCTGAAGAGATACTGCATTAAGTATAAGGTCTTACCAATTGGAGATACCGAGGCTATGATAAATTCTTTGTTATATTAATTCCAAGGCAACTCAGGAAGTGTAATCCATACAGGAACAATGGGAGTTTCTTCTTCCAGAGTAAAGGTAGGAGTCCAGACTTGCAGTCTCATTAGTTATCTTTCAATTTACATCTTCTATTTGTTCCATACAGAGACATGGTCCTCCTCATTATCAAGATCAATATAAATGTGCCTTGCATTGAAATGAGTTATCTTGACTCCTCCAGTTAACTGAGTTTGGAGGATGAAGATTTTGCGAATGAGCTCAATTTTAGGCATAGTGTTAGTGAATTTTCCCACTAAAGTAAATCTATATCTATCTGCTAGATTTACCATGTAATCTTCCTTTTTGATGATAACTGCAGGAAGACCTTGTCTAGTTATGATTTTAGGGATAGATAGCTCAATGGGAACTTCATTCTTGGCTAGGTTGGCTCTCAACCTGGTAGCATAAGCCTGAACGACTATAAATAGACCAAGTAGGGACAAGCTCATTTTTGTAGGTATTGGAGGAAGTCACATGATTTGTGTTTCTGTGGGAGTTTTCTGGATGCACATGTTGTTTATTCTGAAGGTTAGGAGTATGTTTCTCAAAATTGGAAGTGAGTTTATTGAGTCATGAGGGGTGGATGTGGGAAGTTTTTGAGACTGATGACTATTATCATGATCCTTGGTATTTTCATTGTTTTTGGGCTTATTTGAGAGGGGTATATCAGAAGTGTTAGTCCCTTGATCACTTTTCTGCATATATGAAGTTAGTTGTTCACAATTTTGCTCACTTGCAATGACTTGCATTTGAGTATCGACTACACCTATTGAGTTAAAATCATAGGACTTGAAGAAGTGTTAAGAATACTTACCTTGGATTTCTTGGTTGCTACGCATTTGCTGAACTGGGGGTGGAGGGCAACTTCTTTTCCTTTCGTTGATTCCAGCCTTGTTCTTCATTGTTCCGCTCGGTGTTCTTACCGTGTTGACTCCCTCGAGGTGCTTCTTCATCTATAAGATCACGTTTAGCTGCTCTAAAGGAAAATTTTGAGGAGCTTTGAGCGTCCTAAATTTGTTCTCTATTAGAATTCCTTTTTTGATCATTCAGCTGTCTCATATCACTATGTGAATCATTTAGCTCGGTGACCTGAACTTCCTTGTCCAAATTTGTCCTCTGTTGTTCTTCAGGGATTATGATCCCCTTGTTTGATTCGTAAAATGCATCCACCATTGAGATTTTAGAGGTGGGGTGGTGTATCTTCCTTTCTTGATCATTTTGATGTTGGGTTTGAAACTCTTGGCTCAGTGGAGCTCTGACATCTTCAACAGAAATTCCGATGAGACTTTCATCATCATTGAAATTGGCTACCAGTACATCTTTAGATGCGCGTTGACGTGGTGAATCCTCCCTTGGGCTTAATTTGTTGTTTATCCCCTTGGAATCAGTTCGAAATCTAGTGCGCAGCTCAGGCGATTCCATCGCATTTCCCCCGAAATCGCTATGCTAGAACTCGGGATTGGCAAGGTGGAATTGGCTAAATCTTTGTATGTACCTTATGTGGGAATTCATCTCCATCTATCGTAACTAGATGAATCAACCCAGCCTGCGACATGGAAATATTTTTTTATGCCCAAAGTAGCTCTTCTTCCAAAACTTGAACAGGGATTGCGACACTATTTCTCAGATTCGTAGAGCTAGGAAAGGAATTAGCAGGTGATTCCAGTTGGGTTTTGTGCGTGGTGCTATTGTCCATCTTTTGTCATAGGTCTGGCGGCCGGCAAGGCTCCACCGGCGGTTGCGCAGCCATTCCGGAAGAATTGGTAGTGTGTCTCCTTCAAAGAGATTTTTTTAGAGAGAGTTTCTTTATAGAGAAAAAAATCAAGAAATGAGGAAGTGATGGGGTTCCTCAACAGATTCTAGTCAGAAACTCAAGTAGCCACGCTCTTAACAATCACAAAAGACTATGAATCACTCAATTTGGAACTTGAATGAGGGGAAATCGCCTTTTGAAAATAAAAAATGAGGCTGCAAGTTCGCAATATAAATATCCTTGATCTGGTAGCTAAAAGTCCAATTCTGGTCGCTAAAAGTTTAATTTCTGGTCGCTAAAAGCCTGCACCAGATATCAACTTCAACTATGCTTAAACTCCGAATTTGTTCGAATCCCTGTGCATGCAAACGAGATATGCAACCCTACCAAATTCGATATTTCGGACTCAACCGAGCAGTCGAAATTCCCATACGAGGTCATCTCGGCAAAAAGTGGGCCCCACACCCACTCCATTTTAAGCCAAAATCCACAAGGGGGCTCGGAATATGCCTGGAAACCTCGGGATCCAAACGAAGTTCTGCTCTAGACCAAATTCAACATTTCTGAGCTAATCGCATTGAAGGAATTCTCATCCGAACTCGTTTACTCAGAATGTTGACTAAAGTCAAACTTAAGCCTTAACATGAAAGTTAAAACGCCTAATCTCACAGACTCGCACTGAAAGATTCGGAATTCATGCCGACCATGCTACTACCCTAAAATGACCTTTTCAAAGATAATGGAATCGTCATAATTGGATTTCGAGGTCATCTTCTTAAATTTTGATCAAAACTGACCGATCAAGGTTCAAAAGCTCCAAAACACTAAAATCAGTGTTTTGGATGGTGAAAGGCGACAAAGGCCTGCCTCGCCTCGCGGCGAGGCGCTCGCCTTTTTTAATTGAGACGTCAATTAATACCAAAATTTTAAAATATTTAATTGCATATATAAATATCCAAAATTTCAATAGCAATAACATTCATTAGCATATTTCAATTGTAAAGTTAATAGTAGATGTTAAAAGTCTAGAACTTGAATGACTCAATAATTCATAAGACAATTGACAAGCAATACTCCAATGTCTTTTTTGTTACCATCAGACGCTATTGAATTCACTATTTATTGACAAACAAATATTATATTAATTAGTATAAAACTAAATTGAGTAGTAAAAAAATAAATATAAAACTAAATTGAGTAGTGAAAAAATAAATATAGAAGGATTGATTTTTATTTTTTTTAAAAATATAGGCAGAAACAGAATGGCAGTCAGTTCATTAGCTACAAATTGAAAAAGGAAAACAGAGCCATGCGCCACAATTTGAAAAATAGAGTAAAGAAGAAGAAGAAGAAGAATGTACCTGAGAGTCGCGACTCGCGACGCAAAGGTCTGAGTAGCAGCGAAGGTCTCATCCTCTCGAAGACTAGAGAGTCGCGATGGAAGAGGAGAAGAGATCGTGCAAGTCGCAATAAAGAGAAGAGGAGCCCAGGTTTGCAAAAACACAAAAAAAAACCCTAATTTTGCCTTTTAATTATTAAATCTGACCTTTTTAAAAAAAAAAAAAAAACAGGCGACGCATGGCGCCCCGCCTTGCCATATCGCCTCTCGCATTTCTATCGCCATTTCTCGCCTTTCTGAAATTGTATCACAACACCTATAATAGGTGACGAGGCCTCGCCTCGCCTCTCGCCTTTGGTGACATGGCGAGCACCTTTCATAACACTGACTAAAACTCAGATAAAAACTAAACAAATGACCAGGTGACCGAACTATCAGTCCCAGCAAGTCATAAATGACTTAGGGTCGCTACAGGAATGCTCTAAACGACGAACATGAGTCATAAGAACAGAAATGACCTAAAGGTCATTACAACATTCGTAGTCCACGAAAGTAAGAGTCAAGAAGTACTTGAAGGCTCAAAAAAGCCAGGAAACTGCTCCCGCATATCATGCTCGATCTCCCAGGTAGCCTCCTCAATTGGACGATGCCTCCAACGGACCTTAACCATAGGAATGGATCTCGAGTGCAAGTGTCACACTTGGAAAGAATGGCAACTTCCTCCTCCACGAAGGTCATGCGATCATATATTATATACTAAAAAAATATTATGTATAAGCATGCAACTTAGTTCAAACAAAATAGAGTAAAGTCAAGAGATGGACCTTTACAAATTTTAATCTTGAACTTTCATAGATATTTTCTTGAATCAAGAACCGCACATGAAAACTCGAACAAGGACTCAAACTTGATATCACTAATTCTCAAACTCTTTTCTTTTAAAAAAAGGTAAATAAAGGAAGATTTTTGTTGTTGTTGTTGTGGTTTATGTGTGTATGTTGTATTTGAATTTGTCTCTTGAATTGTCTTTTGGGTAGAGTATATATATGCATCTAGTTGCTAAAAATTAGGGATTGTGTAGGAGTGAGATTTTAGAGTTTGAATAATTTTAGGATTGTCTTTTGAGTTGGATTCAAAATTGGAGATAAAGTTTTATGGGATTTGGGATTAGGTTTGGATGAAAATTCTAAAGGGATTAAGGACTATTATTTAGAAAGATTTTTCCCTTTTATTTTTTTCTTTCTTTTCTCATTTTTTTTTTGCATTTTTTTCCTTCTTTTACTGAACATTTTGTTTTTTTATTCTTTATTATTTTACACGTTTTTGTTTCCTCCTCTTTTCCCCTGTATTACTTTTTCCCTTTTTAAAAAAAAAATATTGTTCATTTTGTATGTTCTTTTTTTTGTTCTTCTTTATTTTCTTCTTAAAATGGTAAATTTTAAAATAAATTAAAAGTATTAACTGACTATAATATTTAATGGAAAAACACACATATATATATATATATATATTGGTAGGTTTTCTTTCTATTAAAATAATAATTATAATATTAAAAAAAATGTATCCTTAAAAGGGATTCTATTTTGTAGTTTTCAACAATTTAAGATAAATTCACTAGGAAGAAGTAAAACTTTAGATAATTAAATTTTAACCTACAAGAAATAATTTAAGTAATAAAATGGTGTAAAATCTTGGGTTCGGTCTAAACATAGGTGTTTGCACTGACCTCGACCCTAGTTGTAGGTGCTACTGGTGTAGCTACCTGTGTAGCGAAAGTAATCAGCCTATGCAAAGGGCAATTTGTCCCAGTGATCCAACTCTCCACAATCAAAATAACTTGGGGATGATCGACTCCCAGAAGAACGTCCACCACAGTCTGAAGCACAAGAATGGGACTCA
>JAJOOO010008695.1:0-10797 GCA_029582685.1 Solanum piurae
TACAATTAAGGTATATCAAGAGTAGTTATTACTATCCCACCTTTTCATATGCAATTTTGTTGTTACAAAAATTCGTATTAATTTATCACTTTTAATATTCATCATGAAAGAAAATGTAAATGATATTTACAGATTTGTTGTGGTCATGTATTGATATAAATATTATAAAATAAGAGAGGCGTATGAATTCAAATAATTTGTTGGAGTTTTTGGGTTGACATCTTCTTCTCTGCCTCTTTATTTTTTTTCTCCTCTCTTTTTGCTTTTTGTGATTTCTTTTGTGCAAAATTATGAAAAAAATTGTATTTGATTTTGTTTGCTTTATGTGATTTTTATTTTGTTTAAAATTATGAAAAAGTTTGTATTTGATTTTGTAGGAGAATGGCCGCAGTACTCAATTCTCTATGAGCTGAAGTAACGACGATGAAGAAAATAATCAGAAGCTTCATGTTTTAAAGTTTTAGAGAGGAATAAGGTGAAAATATATTCAATATATGTATTTAATTAATTTTTTTCGTTTCAATTCTTTTTTTACTTTTGTTGGCATCCTTTTCAATGTTTGCTTAATTTCTATTTGAGAAGACTAGCTAAAACAAAAGAAGGAGACAAGACAAACCCAAAATGTCAAGTGCTCGCCCTCGTCTCCGAATCACAGCTGCAAAAGTGTGGGGTCCATCCCCATTTGCCAAATCTCACAATGTCAAAAAGTTGGCAGATTTGGAAGATATTGGATATACATGTGCAGATTTTTTCAAAGATTGGTAAGCTGCAAAGAAGAAAAATTATCATAGTTGGAAAAATATTGCACTTGTTATCTATAAAAGGGAGAGTCTTATTCATTGTTAAAATGCACCAAAAACTAAGGAGAGAAAAGAAGAGTGAGGCATCACAGAGGAAATTAGTCTGTGAGAAAAAAAAAAAAAGAGTGTGAGCGATATTGTAGTGAGGTGGAAAAATCAAAAGAGTGTTATTTTTTTCGAAGTGTGTAGTGGTCTTTGGAGTTTTTACTCAGACCTACAAGTGTAAAAATCCTTACTATAGTGATATCAGTTGCTCCTCTCGGGCGGTGGTTTTTCCCTTATTCAGGAGGGTTTCTACGTAAAATCTTGGTGTCATTATTGCTCTTTTTATTCTTGTTGTTTAACCGCATTGTTGTGTTCTGCTTTTATTACTTTTATTACCGCAAATATTATTTCTGTTGCGGGTTTATTTCCAACAATTGGTATCAGATCACATGTTCTGCTCATTTACAGAAATATTTTTGCAGCTTATCGTACTATACTCAGTGAAAAAAAATGTTTGGAGTAAAGTACGAGGTAACAAAATTCAACGGTGATAGCGGTTTCTCAATGTGGCAGAGAAGGATAAGAGACTTTCTCATCCAACAGGGTTTGCACAAGGCACTAGGCGGCAAATTCAAAAAGCCCGAATTTATGAAACTTGGGGATTGGGAAGAAATGGATGAAAAGGCTGCTAGTGCAATCGGGTTGCACTTAATAGATGATGTGGTTAATAACATCATCGATGAAGAGAGTGCATGTGGCATTTGGACAAAGTTAGAAAATCTATACATGTACAAAACGCTGACAAATACATTGTACCTAAAGAGGCAGTTATACGCCCTACATATAAGTGAAGGTACAAATTTTTTGTCCCATTTAAATGTGCTTAATGGACTAATCACGCAGCTAGCAAACCTCAGAATAAAGATCGAGGAGGAAGAAAAATCCATAGTGCTCCTAAACTCGTTGTCATCTTCCTATGATAATTTGGCAACAACCATCATACTTGGTAAGGACTCTATTAAGTTGAATGATGTCACATCAACCCTTCTGCTTAATGAGAAGATGAGAAAAAAGCCTGAAAATCTTGGACAGGCTCTCATCACAGAAAGTAGAGGCAGAAGTTACCAAAGGAGTTCAAGCAACTATGGTAGATCCGAAGCTCGTGGAAAGTCTAAGGTCCGATCAAAATCAAAGGCCAGAAATTGCTACAATTGCGAACAACCAGGTCACTTCAAAAGAGATTGTCCGAATCTAAAAAGAAGCAAATGAGAAAGCAACGGCCAGAAGAATGATAACAACACAGCTGCCATGGTGCAAAATAATGACAATGTTGTTCTCCTCATAAACGAGGAAGAGGAATGCATGCACTTGGCAGGTGTAGAGTCGGAATGGCTGGTCGACACAACATCATCTTACCATGCCACACCGGTAAGAGATCTTTTTTGCAGATATGTAGCAGGTGATTTTGGCAATGTGAGAATGGGTAACACAAGTTACTCAAAGATTGCGGGGATCAGAGAAGTTTGCATAAAGACAAATGTTGGATGCACATTAGTTTTGAAAAATATGCGCCATGTACCTGATTTACGAATGAACTTGATCTCGGAAGTTGCTTTGGACCGATATGGTTATGAGAACTACTTTGCAAATAAAAAATGGAGACTCACCAAAGGGGCATTGGTGATTGCAAAAGGAGTTGCTCGTGGCACGTTGTACATGACAAATGCAGAAATATATCAAAGTGAATTGAATGCGGCTCACGAAGATATTTCTGCAGACTTGTGGCATAGAAGAATGGGTCATATGAGCGAGAAAGGATTGCAAATTCTTTCCAAAAAATCACTCATTTCATTTGACAAAGGTACAACGATAAAACCTTGTAACTACTATTTATTTGGTAAGCAACATAGAGTCTCATTTCAAACATCATCTGAAATAAAGTTGAAATACTTGATTTGGTATATTCTGATGTTTGTGGTCCAATGGAGATAAAATCGATGGGAGGTAATAAATACTTTGTTACCTTTATTGATGATGCTTCACGAAAATTGTGGGTTTATATATTGAAAACCAAATATGAGGTGTTTCAAGTATTTCAAAAGTTTCATGCTCTGGTAGAAAGAAAGACGGGTCAGAAGCTAAAACGTCTCCGAACTGACAATGGAGGTGAATACACTTTAAGAGAATTTAAAGAGTATTGTTCAAACCATGGAATCAGACATGAAAAAACAGTTCCTGGAACCCCACAACACAATGGTGTAGCTGAGAGAATGAATCGCACCATTGTTGAGAAGGTGAGAAGCATGCTCAGAATGGCTAAATTACCTAAGTCATTCTGGGGTGAAGTAGTTCGGACAGCATGCTATCTTATCAATCGTAGTCCATCATTTCTGTTGGAGTTTGACATTCTGGAGAGAGTTTGGACCAATAAGGAGATGTCTTACTGGCGCCTAAATGTGTTCGGTTGCAAAGCTTTTGCACATGTACCGAAGGAGCAAAGAACCAAGCTAGATGATAAATCAGTTCCCTGCATATTCATCGGATATGGAGATGAAGAATTTTGGTACAGATTGTGGGATCCTGTAAAGAAGAAGGTCATCAAAAGCAGAGATGTAATCTTCCGAGAAAGTGAAGTTGAAACTGCCGATGCTCTATCCGAGATGGCCAAGGAAAAGAATGATATAGTCCCTAATTTTGTTACCATTCCTTCTACTTCTAACATCACATAAGTGCAGAAAGTACGATCGATGAAGTTGCTGAACATGAAGAGCAACCTAATGAGATTTTTGAGCAGATGGAGCAACTTGGTGATAGTACCGAGCAAGTGGAGTACCCGAAAAAACCAGAACAATCTCAACATCTGAGGAGATCAGAAAGACAAAGGGTAGAGTCATCCAAGTACCCTTCCTCAGAGTATGTCCTCATCAATGATGAAGGGGAGCCATAAAGTCTTAAAGAAATGTTGTCTCATCCAGAAAAAAGCCAATGGATGAAAGCCATGTAAGAAGAGATGGAATCTCTACATAAAAATGGCACATACTAGCTAGTTGAACTTCCAAAAGGCAAAAGACCGCTAAAGTGCAAGTGGGTCTTTAAACTCAAGAAAGATGAAAATGGCAAGTTGGTCAGGTAAAAAGCTCAATTGGTTGTAAAAGGCTTCGAACAAAAGAAAGGTATTGATTTTGATGAAATTTTTTCACCTGTTGTCAAAATGACTTCTATTCGAACTATTTTGAACCTAGCAGCTAGCCTAGATCTTGAAGTGGAGCAATTGGGCGTGAAAACTACATTTCTTCACGGAGATTTGGAAGAAGAGATTTATATGAAGCAACTAGAGAGATTTGAAGTATCTGGAAAGAAACACATGGTGTGCAAATTGAATAAGAGTATTTATGGGTTGAAACAGGCACCAAAGCAATGGTACAAAAAGTTTGACTCTTTCATGAAAAGTCAAACGTACACAAAGACCTATTCTGATCCATGTGTATACTTCAAAAGTTTTTCTGACAACAATTTTATTATTTTATTGTTGTATGTGGATGACATGTTAATTGTAGGACAAGACAAAGATTTGATTGCAAGGTTGAAGAGGAATTTGTCCAAGTCATTTTACATGAAGGACTTGGGCCCGGTACAACAAATTCTAGGGATGAAAATTGTTCGAGAACGAACAAAAAGAAAGTTGTGGCTATCTCAAGAGAAGTACATTGAACGTGTACTAGAATGCTTCAACATGAAGAATGCTAAACCTGTTAGCACGCCTCTTGCGAGTCATCTGAAGTTGAGCAAACAGATGTGTCCTACAACAAAAGTGGAGAAAGAAGGAATGACCAAAGTTCCTTACTCTTTAGTAGTGGGGAGTTTGATGTATGCAATGGTGTGTACAAGACATGATATTGCTCATGCAGTTGGTGTTGTTAGCAGATTCCTTGAAAATCCTGGAAAAGAACACTGGGAGGCAGTTAAGTGGATACTTAAGTACCTGAGAGGTACCACAAGAGACTGCTTGTGTTTTGAAGGATCTAATCCAATCTTGAAGGACTATACAGATATTGATATGGCAGGTGACCTCGATAACAAAAAACCCACTACTGGATAGTTGTTTACATTTTTTCAGGGGGAGCTATATCATGGCAGTCAAAGTTGCAGAAGTGTGTTGCACTCTCTACAACGGAGGCATAGTATATTGCAACTACTGAAGTTGGCAAAGAGATGGTATGGCTGAAACGATTTCTTCAGGAACTTGGATTGCATCAGAGGGAGTGTGTCGTCTATTGTGACAGTCAAAGTGCAATAGACTAGAGCAAGAACACCATGTATCATGCAAGGACGAAGCATATCGATGTGAGATATCACTGGATTCGTGAAAAGATAGATGATGGATCTATGCATGTCATGAAGATCCCTACTAGTGAAAACCATTCGGATATGCTGACCAAGGTGGTATCAAGAGACAAGTTCGAGCTATGCAAAAAAGTTGTCGGCATGCACTCAAGCTAGAAACTTAGAGCTACTTCTTTTAGGTGAATGGGTCTGGAGGGGGATATTGTGGGGTCCATTCCCATTTGCCAAATCTCACAATGTCAAAAGGTTGGCAGATTTGGAAGATATTGGATATACATGTGCATATTTTTTCAAAGATTGGTAAGGTGCAAAGAAGAAAAATTATCATAGTTGGAAAAATACTGCATTTGTTATCTATAAAAGGGAGAGTCTTCTTCATTGTCAAAATGCACCAAAAACAAAGGAGAGAAAAGAAGAGTGAGGCATCACAGAGGAAATTAGTCTGTGAGAAAAAAAATAGAGAGTGTGAGTGATATTGTAGTGAGGTGGAAAAATCAAAAGAGGGTTATTTCTTTTGAAGTGTGTAGTGGTCTTTGGAGTTTTTACTCAGACCTATAAGTGTAAAAATCCTTACTATAGTGATATCAGTTGCTCCTCTCGGGCCGTGGTTTTTCCCTTATTCAGGAGGGTTTCCACGTAAAATCTTGGTGTCATTATTGCTCTTTTTATTCTTGTTGATTAACCGCATTGTTGTGTTCCGCTTTTATTACTTTTATTACCGCAAATATTATTTCTGTTGTGGGTTTATTCCCAACAAAAAGAAGGCTGGAACTAATCATCGATGGTAACTGGTACTGGGACCTGCATCACGAAAAAGATGCAGAGCGTAGCGTGAGTACCAACACAACAGGTACTCAGTAGGCATCAAATGTCGACTGAGCAAAAAGGGTAAAAACAATAAGAAAGGATAGAATCTAGACACAGAGAGGTCAAAGCGGATATGAAAAGGAAGCACACGAGCATACCAGAAATAACCATAAGGAAAAAAAAATATCCACATCTATAATAAATCAACACATAAATAAGGTGATGTGGAATCTCTCCATGTCTAACATTGTAATATATTTTTTTATGAGATTTTGGACTTTTTTTCCAACAATTTCTCTCTTCAAATTAATATTCATCTACTGTTTATTTATATAATAAATAATCATAAGGGGAAAAAAATATCAACATCTATAATAAATCAACATATAAATAAGGTGATATGGAATCTCTCCATGTCTAACATTGTAATATATTTTTTTGTGAGATTTTAATATTTTTTTCCCAATAATTTCTCTCTTCAAATTTACACCTTTCCATTTATTGAAGAGGCCTAATAGTTTCTTCCACCAATTTGATTTTTTTTAAAAAGGGGAAAAATTGATGATTCATCACTGTTGAACAACTAAAACCTATGTTTTCTTTCCACAATAAAGGCAACTACTGAAATAGGTTGAAATAAGGGCAATTTCTTTAAAAAAAAAAAAAGGATTTTAATAGTACTCTTCTTATAGAGATGTAAGATTGATCATTTATTTACTTTATCAAATATTTTATTTAAATATCTAGGAATCTACATGAAAATTCTATCAATATGTTTGATGCTGCCTAGAAAATTCTTTGATCGAGATTGTTAAGTTGCTTTTGAGGAACAAATTAGTCCAAATATATAATTTTGAACAATAATCTATATTTGTATTTACTTAGAAGTATTACAAGAAAATTGAAATAAGGTAGGTAAATGTAATATAATAATATTAAGAGGTGAGTGTTATAAAGCCAAGTTTAAAGGAAAGACTATGAAATTATCTCTTTTTTTCTCCATAAATTTACTATTTTTATGCTAATTTGAATGTCAATTCTTAAGAAAATTACATGATTTTAATGGAAGCAAAATTTAAGTTAACCCTTACGGTAATGTCTAAATCCTTATTTTGTTAATCTACTATCAAATGTATATCTTCCTTCCTTTTTCTCATAAATTTATTATTTTTATTCTTATTACTATGTCATAACTCTATAAAAGAACTCATTTGAATGGATAATAAAGTCATAAATTTTCAATTATTATAACTAACACAAAAGAATAACTATTAGACGATGCTTAATTAAGGAATTTTTTTTTATGAAATCAATTATCTCATATATCAAGTTAAAATTACAAATTTATGTGTTAAAATTTGTTATCTAATTTATTTGGATTTAAAAAATTTAAAAATATCTTTAAAACTTTTTCACACCGCGCGTAGCGCGGCTAAGTATACTAATTTAATTATAATTAAGGAAAGAGAAATATATATATAATAGTTGTGAATTGAAAGAGAATTACGGTTTCAGAAAAATATTATTCAACTATCCTAATTCAAAACTTTTGCTCTTCTCTATGATATATTAAAAAGTATAACTCACCCGATAAAAGACTCTTTGTTTTTCTTTAAATGAATTATTTAAGTTACAACATTATATTATTAATTCTCCGTTACTTAATTATAGAATTCGAAAAGTTTTGCACTATTAAGATTCAAACACAACAACTCCAATATAAATAGGCCTACAATATGCATTCACCCTCACCTTTACATGAAACAAATTTAAACTTTTTGCAAGAAGTAGGTAGGATAGAAAGAATGAGGCCAAAAAGATAAGGCCATAACAATTTAAAATTATTTTGTAAGCTCGAAGCATTAGCACCGGAACAGTCTTGTGCTCATGTAATAATGTTTGATCGACAATACATTATATAAAAAATATTTCTTGATACATTTCAAAATACCATGCTTTTGCTAAGAGTATAATATTTCATTGATTCAAGTGTGAGAAGAAAAAGAAGAAGAAGAAAGAAGCAGGAATCATAACTTTTGAAGAAGTTTTTAGCCTATCTACAATTAATTTGATTTATTTTTCAATTCCATGTAGCTATTTTTTTTCTTGTATGTTGTCCATCTTTGACCTATTGAAATATTTTAAATTTATATGAGAAAAAAAGTGACAATATTTAAGGAAAATTTCGATATTGAGGGATTTTGCATAAAATTAGGAAATGACAAAATGAGAAGTACAAGGAGTACTAGGAGAAAAAAAACACTATAACAAACAAAGAGAAATAAGGAAAATATATACATAGAGTTGACAAGAAAAAAAGTATGAAAAAATGGCTCCATGTAATGTCGAAATTAAAGTATAATTTTTAAATAGTAATTCATTCATTTTGTTTCATAAATAGTCATCTATATAGTTTGTTCCATAAATAGTCATATGTAGTTTGTTCCATACTCTTCCTAAATTTATAGAGAATAATGATAATTATTTAAATGGAATGATTTTTTTTAGAAGGCTGGATATTTTGAAATACTACGTGGAGAAATAGAAAGGAAATTAGCTCTTATTTAAGAGGAAGTTTTGGGAATTATGGTTGTAATTAGGAAAGGCTCATAATTAACGTGTGAGGATGAAGGAAAAAGAAATAAAAATAGAAAAACACAAATAAAGGAAAAATTAAGAAAAAACTAAGGAATTCCAAAGATTTGAATTTGATTGTATCACTTTTATTTTTATTTTTTTGGTTTTCTATTTTTCATTCTTACTTCATTTTTATATCATAAATTCATATAAAAAAAAAATTAAAAAAATGACTGTATGCAAATTTTAGTTCTTTTTATAAAATAATTTGAATTTTTTTTGGTTATAATTAAAAAAAATTAGTCTTTTTTATGCATTCAACCACATAAATTTTGCGATGTTTTCAAAATAACAAAAAGTCTGAACTCGCAATTTTTAGATAAAGATGACGAAGAATTGACAATCTCATCACAATTCATATTTAATAACTTATGTGCTTTGATTAAAAAAATCAGCAATCTTTTAGTTATATTAGTCACACATTTTTTTCTTCCTTAACCATTTCTATTGAGTCTTAGTTTTTTAGTTCTTTATATGGAAGGTACATTTTCCTTTTTTCCCCATAATTTTAGCTAATTCTTCACATTTTATATTTTCTCTATTCATGTGTTGTATTAAAAAGAGTTACTTTATTAGTTATCTTAATTACACTTTTTATTTGGTCATGATCTATAGTATTAAAGAAAAATACTTATACAAATGTAAAGATATATGTTCTTTCCTTTTTCTTTTTTTTTGGCTTACATGAGTTTTATAATACACAATTGATAAGGAATTTAAAGGTGAAATTATTTATGGGACAGAAATGCTTATATACTACGTATATCGTGAAATATTTTTTAAATAATTCATATTTATGAATTGACTCAAATATATATTTAAAAGTTATTTCATAAAAAAGATGATAAAATATATTTTTACGATCGCGCGAAGCGCGGTCAATTTCACTAGTTATATGATAAATATACAAATACAATTTCCTCTCTTCACTCTCTGCCCTCTGTCGCTCACCTCTCTCCTCCCTCTCCCAATCTCGCTTGCTTCACTCCTTCCTCTACCAATCTCGCTCGCCTCTTTCCTTCCTCTCCCAATCTCGCTTGCTAGATATACAAATGCATATGTATATCAGTTACATATATACAATTATCTGACAAATATACATATACAATTCACCTCTCTCCACTCTCTCGCTCGCCTCTCTCCTCCCTCTAACATGTCTACGAATCGTAATTATCAAACTATAGCTATGGAGCCTAGTTAAGGTTATTTTGATGGCTATTTGTGAAATTTCCTCTAAATTAAAATTAGAAAGTTTCCCACTTTTTCAGTGAGAAATTGTTTCTCATCATGCATTTTCCTAGTGAGTTGATTCAGTGAGAAAATCATGTTCTCTAACACATAAACGTCTCACTGATTCACGGTGAAAAATAATCATTGTTCCTAATAATGTATAATATACACTAGTTGTGAATAACTAAGGCAATATATTTATGGATAAATTACCTATATTCACACCTTTTGTTTCCATAATTTTTATTATTCCCTATTAGTTTAAAAATTCTCCAAAATCCCTTATTTTATTTCCAAACCCCCAAATGCTGGATATATTAATTCTAACCCTCAAAACCAACGTTATTCCTTCCTTATTTCACTCCAAAAATCTCTCCATATTTTTAGTCACACAATCTTAGTAGTTATTTTCTCATTTTGAAATTTAAAATCAGTCTCTTTTCATGTAGATTAAGGATATTTTTAGACAAAAAAATAAAAAAGGATATTTATGAATCTTTTACCTGTTTTAAAAATACTCCAAAATTTATAATTAATTAAATAAGTGAACTTCCAAATTTAGACACTACAACGTAAATTAGAAAAAATGTTATAGTGGTAGTTATTATTTGGTAATAACTCACAAGTTTGATTTTGGTAATGTCGTACCATAAAATGATGTTTTCTTGAGTTACAAAGTTTTTGTCCATCGTTAAAATAAAAATAAAAATTTGGTAATAATATTTGTAAATTTTTCATAATTTGAGTTGATTATGGACTCTAACAACTAATTTCTCATTGAAACTGATTAGGATTCTTGTATTATATTTAATCTTCTCGTTGTCTCATAATAATATTAGTTTCAATTTTACCAAAGTTTCATACAATCTAATATTTTTCTCTGTTTTCTGGTGTTTTTTTTATAATTATATTTCTATGTATCAATCACAAACAATCAGACAACTAACTTATACTTAATATCATATACAAAATATAAATATAATCTGATACATAT
>JAJOOO010008696.1:0-15610 GCA_029582685.1 Solanum piurae
TTTTTCTCCTTGTAGGTGGAGCAGCTGCATAAGATTTTTAAGCTTTGTGGTTCACCATCTGAGAATTATTGGAAAAAAGAAAAATTACATCATTCAACAGCATTTAAACCGCTACATCCTTACAGACGGCGTCTTGGGGAAACATTTAAGGATTTTCCTCCATCTGCTGTGAGGTTGATGGACACATTACTTTCTATAGATCCTGAACTTAGGGGAACAGCTGTCGGTGCTCTGGAGAGTGAGGTAAGTTTGGCGTTTCTTTGTCCCTGTGTTTCTGCCATCAATCTTAGTTTGATGCTTTGTAGTTTAGTTCGTAAAAGATGGTCAAACAAAACTGAAGGCTGAATCCTGCATGCTTATAGTCGAACGACCTGCAGGTTTGAGTCCTAATAGTTACAAACATCAAAGAGGAGAATTGGAGCCAATTTTTTTCTAGGAGTATCTTTGCGATTATTTGATCTCTGTTCTATTTAGCACAAGATAATATTAGATAGTTGCTTCTGAAATTGTATCTGATAAGTGTGCACTAGGTGATATCTCGAACAGATATGTGTGTATATATAAACAAATACGGATGCTATCATTGAATTATTTCGGAAACAGAAAATATTAGATCTTTTTGGGACAAACTAAAAAGAAAAGTGTGACACAATGGGATGCATGGAGTACTTCATGAGCTTTTATGTCGAAATTTGAATAAGTAGTAGTAACATAGTTCAGGGTAGTTGGAGGTATATTGTTTCATTCCAAGTGATATTCTGGAAGAATTGTCTCATTTTGTCCGTCTGAGTCATTCAGTGTCATATCATTATTTCAAGGTGAATCTCATTAATATTTGCATAATAAAGTTGCACAACCATTTTCCTGATTAACAAAGTTGTAACCATACAGTTCTTCACCACAAAGCCACTGCCTTGTGATCCTTCAAGTTTGCCAAAGTACCCTCCCAGCAAGGAAATTGATGCAAAACTGCGGGATGAAGAAGCTCGAAGGTAAATAATTTCTAGATATCCACATTTCCTATGAGGAACTAGAACTTTGTTAGTTTTGCTTTACTTTAGTCTTTCTCGTAATGTGAGCTAATGTTTTCCAGTTATATATCGAGAAGCTTCTTCGTCGTTTTTAAAAATGTGTAGAAGTGTGCAGCAGTTGTATTTTCCAGTGGCACTTCCTTTGTTGCTTTCCTAGCTTGCTTGCACCGAGGAACTAGAACTTCGTTTGTTTTTGCATAACTTTGGTCTTTCTCGTAGTGTGAGCTAATGTTTTTCAATTATATTGAGAAGCTTCCTCGTCGTTTTAAAAATGTGTAGAAGTATGCAACAGTTGTATTTTGTTTCATTTGTGTGAAACAAGATTTTCCATATTAAGTGCTGGAGGATATGTGATAATAGTTTCCTGAATTGTTTCTGCAGACAAGGAGCTGCAGGAGTGAAGAACCAATTTGATGAAGGGCATATGAGAGGATCAAAAGAACCTCGAGCAGTTCCAGCACCTGATGCTAATGCCGAATTGGCGAGGTCAATGCAGGTACTTATGTGGGGCCTGATTGTTTTAGTATCCCTGTTGATGCATGTTTACATGAAGTCAGATCCTAAAGACCAAATGAAACCAGATAATCACGATTCTTCAATTTTTCCTGTTCTAATTCAAGAGGTTAGTTAGATGGTTAGGATTCTGCCATGAATTGTGAAGTTCTTCCACCTTCAGGCCGAACTTACATTTTCCCCAAAATGTATTGTGGAGCGAATGGATATTGAGAATTCATATAGTCGACACCTATTATGGTAGATTTGAGGCATAGTAATTGATGATGTGGAAAATGAAATGTGTAAAGATCCACTTTGTTGACGTAAAGCTTAGCCTTTTCTTGATAAAGATGCACTGATTGCCATATTTGTCTGCAAATGGTTTTACTCGTACTCAAAGTTATCAATTATATGATCCAGACACTGTTTGGTTCGTTTCAATTAATACTCGTACCTTGTAACAGAGGAGGCAGAGCAGTTCAAATCCCAAGAGCCGATCTGAGCACTTCTATCCCTATAAAGAAGCTCCTTGCGGTTTCCCAATTGATCAACATAAACCATTACAACCAAGCAAAGAAAAAGGAGGAGATCACTTGGAGAATCATTCAGAGAGATTTTCTCATTCAGGACCTCTAGCTCCAGGATTTGGGTGGGCAAAATCCGGGAAGAAATATGATCATGATATTTCTGTTGGTTCCAATAGAGCCGACTTATCCAAGTTTTCTACTCTAGTAGCATCTAGGTCAGTTGTCACTGGTGATGCTCGAGATCGATTTGTTGCTTCACAGGTAGAATCTGGCCGTCAAGTAGAAAGGCCAGTACGCTTGCTTGACGAACATCCAAGGAAGCAGGATTGGAAGCGTCAGATGCAAAACCATGCTAGTTCTCGTCAATTTGACAATGGAAGGGCAAGTATTAAAGAACAAAATCTGGTACGTATAATAAACATCATAACTTGTCAAATTTTGAATGTGTATAGATTATTGAGACAATTTGTTTATTTCACTTACAAGATTATTTAGAAGAAGCTACTGAAACGTCATGCCTCAAGTATAGATAAACTTACTCGCTATGGTACCAAAAATGTTTGCATACTTAGCTGACCCTTCGATTGTTTCCCATTTGGTTTAACCATTTAGTATCCAGAATTAACTGGCATGACTAATTCAGATGCGCACTGCATAGAATCCATTCCTTCTCAGGAATATCTACATTCCTGGGTTTGAACGTGGAACCTCTTGTTAAGGGTTGAGGGATCCCATCCATCCCGCCACATCCTTGATGGTCCCGTGATTATTATCAATATAGACATTCAGTAATAACATTTTGGTTCCACATTTGCTTGTTTGTTCTGGAATTCCTAATATGATGGGATTCTCATCTTTTTGTCTATGCAGCATGGCCATACCCATGGTCACAAGGGAAACACAATCCATTTCTCTGGTCCACTACTTGTTCAACCAAATAAAGTGGATCAAATGCTTAAAGAGCACGATCGTCGTATCCAGGAAGCTGCACGACGAGCAAGGCTCGAGAAGGCAAGAGCAGGCAAATGCCAAGCTCAAGGGATGCCGAGAACAAGCAATTCTTTTTACGTTACTAGTCTGGGATCGCGGTAGTTTGGGAATTATATACACAGTTCTATGTACAGTTCTTGATGTAACTGTCTGTTATTGTTATTTATAGGAAATTCAGTAAAGATGAATATAGCCAAAATAATTATGTGGTCTTTTACAAGAATAGGTAAAACTTGTTTATGCAAAACAATTTTTCTTCTTTGTCATTGCTCCAATTAATTTGACAGCCCCTTATTCTTCAATGGAACAAAATTGATAAAAACGATATTACAACAATAACATATTCAATGAAAGTGTACAAATAAAGTATGTAGACGGTAGAGTATAAGCAGGCATTATCTTTGCCGAGACAGAGAATCCGAGAGGAATAAAAAGGAGAAAGAAGTTGAAGACAACATGACCCTTAACTTGGCGTCAACCGGCAACTATGACCTTTAACTTTGAATATGCACAGTAGGCACTTAAACTTATATAAAATTGAACAAATAGACACATCTGCCCTACATGGCACCCTACATGGAAATTATGTCCTACGTGGCGTTCTACATGTATTATGTCATGTAGGACACGTGTGTCTACTTTATCAATTTTATACAAGTTTAGGTGCCTACTTGTGCATACTCAAAGTTGGAGGGCATAGTTATCCGCTAAAGCCAAGTTAATGGTAATGTTTATGTATTATGCCTTGATTATTCTTGTCGAAGTTATATTTATTGATTACCCATGCCTCGAAAAGGTAAAGAACCCAAAAAGAAAAAGTTATATTTATTGATTACCCTTGGAAGGAGAGAATCCAAAAAGAAATTAAAATAAAGGACATATTAACAAAATAAAATTAAACAGATAGAAATTTAATTAAATAATAAAAGATATTTATATAATATCTAGAACCAGTGTCTAGTACTAGAATAGTACCCTGCCACGGTACAGACCCGGGTTCGATTCCCGGCTGGTGCAGTTTGTGGGGATATCTCAGTTGGGAGAGCGTCAGACTGAAGATCTGAAGGTCGCGTGTTCGATCCACGCTCACCGCATTTATTTTTTGGTTATTCTCCTTTTGTTTTTTTGGTTTAATTTTATATTTTGTTTCTCCATTCTTGGTTGCAGTTATTCTCCTTTTTACTTTTTTTTGGTTTAATTTTATTTTTTGTTTCTCCGTTATTGGTTGCGTGTGATCCCAATATATGTTATTTTTCTATCTTAATTTATGTGACACAAATGGAATTTTGAGATTTAACGAAATTTTTTATACGCGTTTTTAAAAAAAATATATTGAGTTGTTAATTTGTTGTGATTTATATTTTTTAAAGCGTCATTTTGAATAATATGTTATTTCTCCTGTTCAAATTTATGTGACACATATGGAATGAGGAAAGTCAACCAAATTTCTTATATGATTTTAAAGTATTTTCAATTGTTAATTATTGTTATTTATAGTATCGTTTATCTAACTTTCAATAATATATGTTGTTCCATCTGTTCAAATTCACGCAGCATCGATATAATTGCAAGAAATATGTTAAGTTGTTATTGTGATTTGTAGTACAATTAATGTCATTCTAAATATATAATAAAATATTTTAAGCTGTTAAATGTATGTTTAATAGTTGTGTGTTTGTGGCCTCTTATTAGATAGTAAAAATATTTCAAGTTGTTAATTATTATGACTTATGGTGTATTTAACATAATTTAAAAATTTATAATAAAATATGTTAACTTATTAATTATAATGATATATAGTATTTTAAACGTAATTTTTGAGTGTACGATAAATTAAAAAAATAAACAAGACAAATAAATAAAAAGAACAATAACAAAATTTGAACAAAATTAAGTACATAACATTTTTCTGATAGCACATAAGTCCAACAAGTTCACTTACCATTAAAAAACAACTTCAATTTTTATTTATGATCAAATAAATTTCAAATTTCAAATTTCTTTTTCTTTCCAAAGACGTAAGCTTTTCATCTCTAATATATTTTATTGAATACAATATTATGAATGAAACAATTAACTTTTTCAAAAGTTTATTTGCCACAAAATAAAACTGAAAGAAGAAGAAATTGTGAGACACTGAGGGGTGTAAAAATCGAATTGATCGATAAACTAAATTGAAAAAAATGTTATTGATTTATGGTTATTGTCTTAACGGTTTTTAAATGATTTTGTCAAGAAAAATTATGGGGTTACCAATTCGATTTTAGAATCTTGGTTTATTGGGTAAACTGATAACCTATTAAGACGGTAGCAATTTGCCACTTTACCCATACATAAATATTAAATATTAATCTCAATACGTTACTAGTTACTGTCTTTACCCTTTAGCCTTCAATTTACACTTTCACAATGACTTTAAGCTCACAACTTCACATTATACAAAACGTCAAAACCTAAAGTTAAAACCCTATTACTCTTAATTTTTCTTTAAACTTGTATAGTCTTTTCATGCTAGTTATTACTATTTTTTTTATTAGCATTTGTAAAGTTACATTATTGTCTTGTCTTGTCAAATTGTTGCAGAAGTCATTTTTTTAAATTTTATAAGCATTTTCTTATTGGTTAAATCGAATTATCTGAACCGTTAAGGACCAAAATCGGAAAATCAATAAAAAATCTTATTGATTTGCGTATTTCAAAATCGAAAACCGTTAAACCAAATTGAGGGGAGGGGGAATCTGACCCACATGCATGGAAAATCAACTAACTTTTTGGCTGAGGCAACGTAAAAAATCAAATATAGACGGACTTTTATGTCAAATAATGGAAATGTACAATTGTAAAACAGTCGTATACAATACTTTCTCCATTTCAAACTAAGTGAATTGTTGAGACAATGCACACTTATAAAATAAATACCACTTTCCACTTTTGCCCTTTTTGTTATTCTCAAACTATTCTTGAAAATATAAATGAGTAATTAACTCTCTTTAAATTATCACCTTAAAGATATAAATGAGGGGAAAAAATGAAAAAAAAAAATCAACACTCACCCTATTTCTCTGGTGGGAGAACCACTACTACAACTCAAACCAAGCAACTAACCAAAAATTAAGGCATTTAAATCAAACACTAAGGAAATAAAAATAGAGTTCCCATAAACTTTAACAAAAGTCTAACAATAATAACTAACAATGCGGAAGAAAACCTAGAGCCTGAAAGTCAATGTACCAAAACATTTAAAGTTCAACAAGTTTAAATAAGAAGGGATACAACCCATACTAATGAACTAACTAAAACAAATGTCTAAGTCCGGGAATGGTGGACATAGACGAAAGAGAATCCCATGGTAGCACGGAAGAATTGGCTCACCCTTGAATTCGAAGCGAAGATCACTGATCTTATAAGCGAGGTCTGTCAATAGCCGCTTGAAGATGCCCTATGCTTAACAAAAATAAGAGCAAGTGCAGAATCAGTACACAACTACAGTGTACTGGTAGGATCACACGGCTATCCCACTAGTGCAACATAAACAAGTCAAACAACACTATAATCACATGCATATATATCAACATATCAATATTATCAACATTTACGAACAACGAAAAACTTCACATTTTATGTCAAATCATTGGTCCTCTCATGGAACCCAAACCCAAACAGTTAGCATGCCGAAACGTGGCAACCGATCTCATATTTATGCCGGACGTGACAACTGATCCCATAGTTATGTCGGAACGTGGCAACCGATCCAAGTTAGTTATGCCTGAACGTGGCAACCGATCCCATTCACACACCACAAATACAATCACAAGTATATCATCAAGATCATACATTTAAGTCATGATTTCATGGCATTCATCAATTCTCTATCTCATTTATAACAAGTGTGATCAACATTGCAACATTCATACATATACAAGTATCATAATGAAGCAAGAACAAGAATACATCACACAATTATAGAATCACAATCATCACCTACCTCGAAACAAGCTTGAAACCCTAAGAAACTTGATCATTTCCTTTCCGGATTCGTTCCGCTTTTTCTTGATCTACGAACAATCAATATAATACGGGAATCAATAAACAATCATTAATTACCCGGATTACTAACAATTCTATGAACCCTAGATCAAACCTATGATCCCAATTATCCAAATTATGATTGTTTCCACCATAGAATCCTTAACAAAACCCTCCTCCATTAATATTCACCCATTCTATTACGTTCTACGGATTAAAAAATGGATTCGGGAGTGAAAAACTTACCTTTAGCCTCAAGAATGGTGAAAAACGTGTATGAGTCACATGAGATTCGTTCATTAGCTCTAAAAATCAAAAAGTGCATAATGAGGTCGTTTAGGGGTTTATTAACGACTTTAATTCGCGTCTAGCCCGCCACATCGGCCTCCACCCCGCTACAGCGGCAAAACCCAGCGCCAAAGCGGCATTCTCGAGACAGAGAGCTAATTCAAGAATTTCAAAATTCCCATTTCACAACACACCTCTAACCCACGACGCTCAGTAAATACCCTTTATGCTAAGATCGATTTCGAGAGTTCTACTCTCCCGAATTCAATTCCATAAAGTCATACGGATTTCTTAACGAGTTATGTAACTACTCATGTAATCAAAATCAAAATTACTTCACCCGATTGTTACCAGATTTCCCTACACCTCGATGACTCCGATTTCATCCAAATCTGGACAAGGTTGGGAAAATCCAAATACTACGAAAAAGTTTTCCGTCCCCAAATTTTCCCCATTGGTTTTTCTATAACGACGGGAACAGGTCGTTACACTCTTGAACTTTGAACAATTCACTTATTTTGAACTATGAAAAAGAGTTCAACAATTCACTTATTTTGAACTATGAAAAAGAGTTCAACAATTCACTTATTTTGAAATGAAGGGAGTAGTATTTAAGCATAACAATGAGAAAATACCCATATTATCCCTGGCTAGAGAAACAAGCATATCGTCCAACACATGCTTCCTAGCCGCTTATATAGAGTAGTATATATACTCGTCCAGTTCTAGTTCATGCGAAAATATTTACTTTTTAATTCGTTGCAAAAGAAATAAATGATAACTTTCTAAATTTAGAAATAATTTGACACAAACTTTTCATTTTATCCTTGATGGAGAGTTTTTATAGAAACATATATATCATGAAATATTTGTGTATGATCATAAGTTTCAAAAATATTTATTTACTTTTTGAAGTCATGTTTAATCAAACTTGGCCACTTAAACTAAAACGATGAGAATACCTGAGGTCGAAAATATCAATCTGAATAATCCCAAGGGCAACAAATTAAAGGTTGCAAGATGCGACAAAAGAGGGCTATGCTGCTTAGAATGTAAGTAGTCTCCACCTCCAACTCTAAAGTTGTTAAATCCGAGTTACCAAGAGAGTAAAAATGTGGAATCTCCCAGAAAACAAAAAGGTTGTGGTACTATAAAAAACATAGGTTTTTTCCACCATGAATCAATGAGAAGTTAGTGTTTTAAAACATTATTTCCTATCATTTCCTATCGAACCAACTCATTGAAAGAAACAAATTCTTATTTAAATACTGAAAAAAAATCTTAATTTTTTTCGTGTGTAATACTATTACTACTATTTTTCATTTCTTACTGAGTCGATTAAAATATTTATAAAAATCACTACCAAACATATTTTAAGTAATCAATTTCAACAAATAATAGTAATTTTTCAATTGTGTGAATTCGAATCACCAATATTCATAAAGTAGACAGAATCTTAAGGAATCTCTGTAAAGGAAAAGAATAATAATGTTCTTTAAGCTTCATTATAACTTTTTTTTTAATAAATAATTAAGAAGATAAGATCCAAGTGTTTCCCACTCATCATTAGTTACTTAATCCTAATTAACATGCTTATAATTATCCAAATTAGTATTTAAACCACTTAGCAAACTCATGAGTGACGAAGTCTGTCATTATGCTACTGGCCTTTCAGGTGGAAAGAGTTAAAAAAGAATTAGTAGAAAATCTTTTACTGTTATTCTCAGTTCTTAAAGGAAAAAAAAATGCTGATGTTGCAATTTTTATTTTTTATTTTGTTTTTCACATGCGTTTGATCATTATATTATTTTTTTGCTAAAATTTTTATCATAAAATCTTTACTATTGTATTTTTGTTTTGCGTTTTTTTTTTGAAATGTTTTGCTTGAGCTGAAGATTTATTAAAAGCAAACCTCTCTAACTTCACAAGATAGGGTAAGATTTGTTGTTTGCATACACATTGTTCTGCTCAAATTTCAATGATGGAATTACACGAAATATGTTATTGGTGTTGTAATTCGACACTCATAGTAGAGTTCAACTAGATTTGAATTTACTTTTAAAAAAATCATCAAAAAAGTAACATTTTCTCTAATAAAAATGAATTCATGCACTCAAAATTCAAATTCAGAATCTTTTACGTGTTACTCCACTACCACCCTTATTGACCAGTTGCAATTTCTTTATATCATGGATGCTATGTGCTTAAACTAAAAACGTGTCTAATAGAACTACAAAATTAGAATTAGACCGTAAAAGAAAAGGACCAAGTATACACAAAATTAATATCGCAGGTGGTCATTCAACTATGGACTCTTTTATCAAAAAGTCACTCAATTTTGGTTTTTAACTCAAAAGTCACTCAACTATGGATTCTTTTCTCAGAAAGTCATTCAACTTTGAATTTTAACTCAAAAGTAACTCAATTATGAGTGTTTTACTTACAAAGTCACTCAACCATGAATATTTTAGAGAAAAAATGGTCAAATCCCTCCCTAACCTATATTCGAATTTCCAACTACACACTTAAATTTCACGGAGGTCCTATCACCCCTCTAAACTATTTAAAACTGATATTATTACCTCCCTAAATGCTTACTTGGCAAAGGGAGTGTATTACACTCTCTTTGAGAGAGTGAAGCTCAAAAATAAATATTAAAACTTTACTTTTAATATTTTTTCATAAATTTACCTATTTTATTTTATTTTCCTTTTTCTTGTATTTGTTTCTAGTTCTAATTTGTTTTCTTCTTCATACCTATTAGAAGTAGATCATCAATGGCAGCCACCAAATTTCATCGTCACTAATCATTTTGCCATTATTATATCAATTTACACACAACAAATTGTAGATAACAAATTCACCCCCGCTCTCTACAGTTAAGAATTATGAATTCAAAATCTTTCAAATCTAAACAAATTTAATCTTGAATAAGCTTAATACAGTGACAACCAACTAATTTTCTTCAATAAACTTTCAATACAAAGAAAATTTCTGATCCTATATTCAATTTTCAACAGATCCACGAAAATTCTCGTAATCATTGCCAATTTTTGTGATTTGATTTCTCTTAGGTTTGAAGATCAAGTTTCGTTAATGTCGTTTTACATATTTTTCTTCACGTTTCAGACAATCAATTCGGTGGACTAACCTAATTTTAGCTTCAAATAATATTCTTCAACTTATTTAACAATTGATAATTTTCATGCAAACCTAAAAATGCAACCCAATTCTTCATCTTCTTTAAAACAATTGCTATAAAATTTTGATGTCAAATCACCTCAACTCTTCTTCAAATCACTCCAAATTCTAAATATAAACTTTCTCACCATTTCGATTCTTTTGGTTTATTACCCACTTAAAAACGGAGTTCGTTTGTGGCAAGTCGAAATAAGAACTCAAGTTTTTTGAACTAACTTTAATGGTGGTTTAAGTTGTGTTTCACGGTTTCAATCTTGAACTTCAATTTTCAGCCACACGAAATTCTTCAAACCATCAACGAAATCACTTGCTCCCAATTCAAGAATATAAATTCAAAAAAATCATATGGAAGCTTATCCATTTCCATGGAAATCTAGCGTTCTTCAGAACTAAAAATCACAGCTATGAAATCAATTAACCAGTGTTTTCAGCTGCAAACAACCAACAATCCACATTATAATCAACAAATTCAAATAAAAGATCAAAAGACACAGATTTATAAATTTTGACCTTTTAACCTTCAACAAAAAATTTAAATGATGAATCAATAAGGGAAAAACTAAAAAATAAATAAATTAATAACGCGTGCATTTCACTTCTTAACATAAATGTGGTTGTGACTTTTTAGGGGTGTAATTATTTCAATTTTTAACAGTTCAGGGGGGTGATAGGACCCCCGTGAAATTCAAGTGTGTAGTTGGAAATTCGAATATAGGTTAGGACATTTGACCATTTTCTCAATATTTTACTTATAAAGTCAATTAATCAATTAATTTTTTAAATTAAAAATTACTTTAATGAAATTTTTATTCCTAAGCAAAAAAGAAAAAAAAAGTATCCATTTGTACTGCCAATTATACTATGCTTAAAAATATCCAATATCACCGTCAATATACTATACTTAATTTTTTTTTCCAAACTGGAACGATGTTCCTATAAATACGTGTTAAACATAGTGTAGAAAATAATCATAAAACTCATGGAATTTAAAGGTTCTTAAAATAATTAATGCTAACTATTATATTTGGGGGAAAAGGTAAAATAAAAGGATCACTATTATATTTTTAGTGGATCGAGTCAAGTAGGTGGGTCGTCTTTTTACTATTTTAGTTAGAAATAAAAATTTCATGTAAGTAAATTTTAATTAAAAAAATTAATTAAATAGGTTGAGTGACTTTCTGAAAAAAGAACGCATAGTTGAGTAACTTTCTGAGAAAAGAAATCATAGTTGAGTGACTTTTGAGTTAAAAATAAAAGTTGAGTGAATTTCTGAGAAAAGAATCAATAATTGAGTGAGTACTTTTGAGTTAACAACCAAAGTTGAGTGACTTTCTGAGAAAAGAATCAATAATTGAGTGAGTACTTTTGAGTTAACAACCAAAGTTGAGTGACTTTCTGAGAAAAGAATTAATAGTTGAGTGACCATCTGAGATGTTACCTCAGTATACACAATATAAAGAATTTTTACATTAAATATTTACTTATTTCGTATAATATTAAAAAGCGATAAATAATTAGCTATTATTGGGATGTTCGATACGAAGGAAAATCATCAAGGGTGTATTCCATATTAATTATATTATCCCCACCCTCCAACATATTATATCTTTACCCTCACCCCATAGCTTTCACTCCCAATACATTAGGATATAATCTATAGTATTATTTAATTCATTTCGATCCGTTTTAATTTAGCCTAAATCGTTCATTTGCGACTCCAAGGAAAACCTTATCTTCCTTTTTATTTTCTCTAATTTTTAATGTTGCTTTCATAAATGTGGACCTAATGAGGCAGCACATAGGATTAAGAGCGACAAAAATAATTAATTAAATTTGTTTGATTGCTTCTTATCATCATAACCCACTTAATTAATTGTTGTTCATCATCTAAAGTCATTGGGTTTCCTTATTGGTTTAAAATCTTGCAACTTGTTTCTTCACATTTTTGTTTTTTTTTCCCACTTCATCCACAAAAAAGAAGTGTTATTTCTTTATTTTCATTAATAATTAATAATGTTGGAAAGTGCTATTTTTTAAATAATATCTTTAGGGAAAGTGCATAGTTAATTATCTTATAATTTTACTCTTTTTGACTTTGTTAACTTCGTTTTATTCTAATTATCCTTTCTAACTCTAGGTTCTTATTCACATTTTTTAATCTAACTAAATAAATAAGCATAATTTACATAAGTAATCTAATTAATGAACATCAAATATTAGCATGCAAAACTATAACTAGTGTGCTATTATGAAATGAATAACTCTTGAATGAGTTTAAGTAGTATACCTAGTAAGCATAGGGAATATTTTATATTTTAGGGTTTCCCTAATAATATCTAAGCCTCCTTATGCTGTGAAATTTATAATCTTAAAAATAAAACTAAGTTACTTGAATAAAACTATATTAGTGTAGAAGAATACTAAATCAACTAGATTTTCTCTAGTTTAACTTTTTTTTGAGTTATATTTAGTTGTATCAGCTAAGAGGGTTAAATATGGCCCAAAATTAGACCGTCCGCTCAAATCACTAAAATTTTTATGGATTGAACATAAGATAATTTTATATTGATTCTGTCAGGGTTGGGTCAGGTCCCTAGTCAAGATCAAGGGTCAAGTTTTAAGTCTCGAGTCCCGAGTCAGGCTTGGTTCCCGACTATCATGTTGAGTCCCAAGTAAGGGGTTGGAGATCGAGTCTCGAGTCTTGGCTTTTGGGTCAAATTCGGGGTTTAGGTTTTGAGTTAGGCTCGGGGATTAGGTCCCGGGTCAAGACTAAGGCAGAAACAAATCTAGAGTCTTGGGTCAGGCTCGGTTCTCGAGTCTCGTGTTCCAAGTGTCGGGTCGAGGCTTGATTCAAGGGTCTCAAGTTAGGGTAATTAAATGGACTATTCAAAAAAATTGGGTAGGTCATGACTCAACTATTTTTTAATCTATTTAAGCCGACCTATTTTAGCTCAAGTAGTTTTTGACCTGATTTTATCTCAATCTATTTATTAACTCAATTCATTTAACTTGCTAAATTCAACTCAATCCGTCTATTCGATACCCATTCGATCAATATTACTTTGATAAGAATATGCTAAAAGCATTTTATGGAACCCAGCTATAAAAAAAAAAAATAGAAACCGCTCACATGATAGTTGATGCTTCTAAGATACCATTATCATAGTACTCTTTCTGTCCCAATTTATGTGACACTTTTCATTTTTCGAGAGTCAAACATTTTAAGTTTGACTGAAATTTGCACATGTAATCTTCAATTTTTTTGAAATGAAATTTAAATATTTGTAAATTATGTAAAAAGTATTGTAAATCACAGTAATTGATAATTCAAAATGTTTAAAAGATCTATAAAAAACTTACGGCCAAAGATAGACTTGTTTAAATCTAGAAAAATAAAAAATGTCACATAAATTGAAACAGTGAGAGTAGTACTTAATTACACATGCCTCTAAAACCTGGTAGTACTAATTAAATACACAGCACCAACTATTGAATGATATCATAAAGTCATCAAGTCTAATTAATCTTCTGGACAAAGTTGTATTACACAATTAGAAAATCAATAACAAGTGGTACTATGTATTATAATAGCATATTGAGTAGGTGAAAGGAAGATACTGGAAAAGTCATCATTCATTGAACCAAATAGAATATGCTAAAAGCATTTTTAATTAATTTATGGAATTAACAACCTAGGGTCCAATTAGACAAAAAAAAGAAGAGAAAAATAGAAGCCGCTCATCACACATACTAGTACTATATAGTTTGATGATACCAGTATGTAGTATTAATTAATTAATTACTACAAGTGACTCTGTGCGGTTCTGTTTTTGACGTGACATATAAATTTATATGATTACACTATTAATTTTTTTCTTATTTATTTGGAAGAATGTATTAGGAAAAATAATGCGTGCATTATTTTTGTGTATTGTTAGAACCGGGCATAAAAATAATTCATATATAATTAATGCAAATATAAGTAATACAACCATTACTAATACATTGTATTTAACATTATTATTATTCTTAATTTTCTCTATTAGAATATATATATATATAAAAAAAAAAATCAGAAGCAACACATAGCAAAAACAAACTTTTAGCGGCGATAAACATGCATATTAACAAAGTATGCTAAAGTCATTTTCAACATTAATTAATTATTATTAAATCCAATGTCGCTATAGACTTTAGCAACATTTATAAAAATGTCAAAATGTAATTTTCACCAGCAATTGTCATTAATCAATTATCGCGAAAAATTATTTTTGATATAGTAACCTAACAGTAGTAAAATAATAAATATCAGAATTTTCACTAGCAAGGTATGTTCTTCTTCTCACTTCTCTCATGTAGAGTTATTATTTCTACTAAATATATATAAAAAGACGATGGGACATTCCTTACATAAAATTATGAACAAAATTAATGTTAAAAAATAGGTAAAAGTTTAGGGGAGGACCAAAAGTGCAAACATGAGGGACTTTTAGTGCTTCATGTGAAAATTCAAAGATGACTTTGAGTCTTAACCCAAAAATGGGGGACTATTTTGACTTTATGGAAAACAAATCTATAGTTGTAGGCCAAATATTACACACTCACCATATATATCAAATACAATTAATATAATAATAAGTTAATTAAGCACATCCCATAATGATAACATGCCAAATAAATATGGAGATGTGAAAAATGATGCCCAATATGTGCTTAGGATTATTCGTCCACGTGGATCAAGTGGGTCCCAATGTTGAGCTTTATAAGAAAACTTGTTGTCACACACAAAAAATATCATAGGGCAAAAAAAAAATTAAAGTACTAGTATAGTTTAGATGGCCGCAAAGAATTCAGATGAACCCGAAGGCGTTTATGAGTTGACTTTTGGATTTATAGACGAAGGGATCGAGTTTCAATCATGTGAAAATTCGTTAGAATTGAATATTAGTTATAATAGCGGAGAGATATTAATGGACGAAGAGGAGGAGGAGAATGAAAATGTTAATGATAGTGATAGTGATGAAAATAAAGTGTTTTGGGCATCACAAGAAG
>JAJOOO010008697.1:0-13719 GCA_029582685.1 Solanum piurae
ATTTTTTTTGAATTTTATAGTTAAATGTGTGTAATTGTTTAAATTTTGTGGTTTTAAATTTATCATGTAGAATATCGTTATAAAAAAAAAACTCTTTTGGAATAAATTAAAATAGAAAATAAGACATTTAAATTGAGACCGAGAAAACAGTAGATTAGACTAACTAGAACATGTAATACAAGTTCTTTTTCTTAAAGTAAATCGAAAAGTTATCTAAAGGAATATTTGAGAATTCATATTTAAAAATGCTTTTTGACTAGGCGATTAAAGTACAATAAAAGGAATTTATTATGATTAATATCGTTGAGATTTATAAAATTAATTATGCCTATCATCATCAAACGTGTTTTTAAGAAAATTATCTAAATATATAACTTATTTTATTATATTTTTACCATTTGAAAAAATTATAAAAATTTTTACTCTATTTTATTCTCAGATACATCACTTTATGCGATGTATCAGTCGGATATATCACTTTACATGATGTATCGCCTGGATACAACACTTTACGCGATGTATCGGGACGTCCAAAACTGAGACGCGATATATCGGGACGTTGAGTGATGTATCCAAAATTGAGACGTAATGTATCATATTGAACAATGTATTCAAAATTGAAACGTGACGTATCGAAACGTTTTGAGATATATCCAGATCCACCAATTTTTATTTTTTTTTGTAATTTGAAAAAGAGTAAAGAATACAATTTCCGAAAACGGGTGAAAATTATTGATAAGGTATAACAAGATACCGTATAGACGTATACCATTTGTGTCCATATCTTTTAAAATTGTGGACCTTGCATTATATTCTTAAACTTTTTTCCTCCATTTGTATATGTTAAGATCAGTGTTTTCAAAAACATTTTCTGCGCGAGTTCTAAGTGAGTCTCGGAGTGGGGCATATTAAAAATATTTTGGGGCGTAAATTAAAGACGTAGATTCATAGGGTGTAAGTCTTAGAATTTGGGGTGTAAACTCCAAGCATAAAAACGTAAGTCTTGGACGTAAAAACGTACACCCCAGACGTTTTTTGTTTTTTGTTTTTGAACCTTTTTTGCTTTAAATCATATTTTTTATTATTGGTGTAATGATATTTCTCAAATACTAATTGTAATATTAGTTTTCTTCATTATTGGTTATTAATACATTCCTCAAATAAAAATCATAATATTTTTTTTCTATATATTATAGGTTATTTACTAAAATTTATTTGTAAAATAATTGAAAGTTTTTACTTTTGCTTATTTTCTTAGTAATAAATTATAAATTTGAATATACATGAGACTACGCCCGTAGATCCATAGGAATTATGCCCCGTACTGCATAAAACGCCTCGCATCACGCCCCGTCTTTTAAAACACTGATTAAGATTGTGCTCCTTATCTTGTACAACATCAATATGATACAAATTGAAAGTGGTTGTTGGAGCAACGTTAATATTAACTTCATGTGATTTATATGTTACGAATTTGAACTGTGAAGATATTTATTACTAGTATTTATATTAGGTAGATTGTCTACATATGTTGTTCTTTTTCTGATCTTGCACAAACATGAAACACTTTACACATCAAATTGACTTTTTATCGATGATTTTTTTGTTTTCCTTCTTTTATCAATAAATATGTACTTTTATGTTCGCTCAATATTTATTATTTTTATAAGTGTGGTCTATAATTAGAGACCGATCCAAAATTTAAAGGTTATGATTGTCATATCACCTTGTAAATAAACATGTTTATTAAATCAATTAAATATTTAATCTATTTTTGACTTTGTAAATAACAACTTCAGACTTTGGTTTGGTTACTCATCTTTTTAGTTTATAAAGACAATTGAATAAAAAAAAAATTATGACAACTTGTCTCAACGAAAATAAATTCCAATAATATCCTCTATAATTGCATATTTGCCCTCGGTAAATTTTTATATTTTAAATGCACTCAATGATGACATAATTATTTATATTTATTAATATTTCACGCTAGCTCTATGTAACAGACTTAATATAAAGTGACGAAAAGTTTTCACATACATAATTTTAGTAACAAAAATGAAGTCTTATGTTAAAATTTTGAATCACAACAATAAAAAATTAAAAAGACTAATGAAATCATATGAGATTTCAGTGTCATCCTTTAATGCAAACATGCATTTTATTTTGTGAATTTATATTCTTGATATGATTTGAATTATCATAGTCTAAACTATTTTTTTTCTTATGCATTGAAATGATTTAGATAATAGAACAAATAGTAAGAAAAACTTGGCATGGAGTTACCAAAATTTTGACAAAAAGAGAAGATAATTTTGGAGGAGAAGGTCTAAAACGTAACAAACCTTAATTATTTGTGTGAATATAAATTATTTCATTAAGGACAAAAAGAGAATTACAAACTAAAGTTGTTTCTAATATAGAAAAGTAACATTCTTTTGTAGTAGTCTTAAAAAGAAAGTGTGTCACATAAATACACAATTCTTCCAGATTCTTCTCATTTGTTTCACTAATAGATAATAACATAATCACAATGTTATTAATACAAATTACGTTTTAACAAAATAAAATAAAAAACAGCTCAATTCACTAAGATCCCCAAGCTATGTGTGGGTCCAGAAAGAATCAGACCACAAGGGTATTATATATCCTTTCATTGTTTATTTATCTTACTAGTTTTCTCTATAAATTTTACGTTAGTGTTTGTGTCAAAGAGAATGGATGGCACCCACCCACCATTTTGCTGAAATGTAGTTAGTTAATATTCTACTTATTTGAAGAAATTTCATATTTGTCCAACAAATATACAAGTCTTGAGTACCATTGAATATGTTAAGTATAATACATTATAAGAAGTTAATAAACCATATATAAAAGTCATCATAACAATGTTGATCACAAGAAAGTTTCAAAAACATTAAAAAAAAGTCAACAATTAGTTACAAATTATGAATACCCTCAAGAATTAGACACCAACATCATGTTCTTAAACTCTTCAAAATCAAGAACTCCATCAAGGTTAGTATCATACATGTGAATCATGTTCTTACAATCACTTCCTTCTTTCTCATCCCATAATCCTAATCTTGACAACACTTTTTGAAGCTCCTCACATGAAATAAAACCATCTCCATTCAAATCAAACACCTTGAATGCTTCAACAAGATCATCTTCCAAACTATTATCAATTATATTGTTGTCTTCTTTTATCTTTTCTGCATTATTTTTCTTCACCATAGCCTCGTAAAAGAACAAGAAATCGATGAAGTTAAGACTCGTTTTACCTACCAAAGATTGAAGCTCATCTAGGCCCGTGCAAGCTCCAATCTTATCAAGAAGCTCTTTGACCTCATCTAAACTCACTAATCCATCACCATCTTCATCAAGCTTGTCGAAAATCCTTTGGATATGGCTTTCGTTCAACGTAGACATTCTAACACAAACAAATGAACGTTTATCAAACAAAGAACAACAACAATAACAAAAAAAAATGAACGTTTTATCAAACAAAGAACTACAACAACAACAAACAAAAAAATGATTGTTTATCAAATGAAGAACTACAACAGAACAATAACAATAGCATATAGAAGTTTTTAGGTGAAGAATTTATGAATAACAAATCAAAGTAGAAGGGAATGAACTTACATTGACCTTTGCTTAGAAATTTAAAATGAAACTTCTAAGTTGAAAATAATGATAAGAAGACCACTATATGAACAAAATTAAATTCTATGGTTTGTTGTTTCTATCCACACACATGGCAAGGGGAAAGGAGAATTTATTCTCCAAGTGGAATTCTCCTTTCCTCGATCCTCAAGTATTTTGCTTAGATTCTACTATGCCATCAAGAATTTTATTGTGTCATTATATAGAATAAAACCAAACCTTATAACCATGGACCAAATCATCATCTTTTTAGTGTATTGGGTACACACTAACTATAACTTTTTTTAATTATAATATGTGTACTACTCGTGAAAAACATACTTTGATTAATTTAGGCCAAAAACAAGAAAAAAAAATATTAGTTGAGGGGGAAGACGTGCAAAGGGTGAATAAGTAAGTCAACGTTACATCAACTTCAGGAGAAGAGTTTGCGGCTATCGAAGGGAATGATAACAATTCCACTAATTAATGGAATTTAGGCGGATCAAAATAAATTAAGTTGATATTAAATAATTTATTTAAATGTTGTTCTATTTTTATATGAATTATTCTTATTTTAGGATGATTTTTATTTTTTGTCATCAAAATTCAAATATAGAGGTCTTTTATTTTTGTCCCTAATTATCATTAAGGGGTCATTTGATTATTATGATAGGATGTTATTAGACGTATTAGTCATCATATTATTTAATTTTTTATTTGGTAGAATTTTGAGCTATATATAACTAATACATGTATTAGTTATACATCTTATTCAGTATTTAATTATAAGGTGTATAACTAATACATAACAAATCACGATATTAATAATACACTGAGAATCTTAATAGCTTAGTTGGATGGCTACCTGAACTCTTAACTTGTTGATGAAGGTTCAACTCCCTATATTGTAATCCCCTTCCTTATTTCTCTTTTCCCCAACCATAATTATTATAAAAATAAAATAAAAAATAGACACCTGCTATTAATACATGAATAAGCATGAGTAGGAATAAAACTATTCTTAATAAACTAAATCATACGATGGTAGAAAATAGTCTCAGCAGCATAACTAATTTTAGTATTATTAATCCTAAAATTACTAACAATATATTACCGTATACACAAGGACGGACCTACATAGTATCAAGAGGATTCATACGAATTTTCTTTGTAAAAATATTGTAATATATATATATATATATACTTGATTTGTCTTCTAAAAGTTATAAGTACAGACCAAAATTTGATCCCGCTTAACCAGAGAAATCTTTGGTCTTGCTGAACTTTTATCCGGCTCAACATAAATTTTATAGGAATAAAATTATGCCGTACCACATAACTTGCGGAATATTATATTATAAAGATTAAATATAAATTTATTGCCCGCGTTTTTTTTCAGTATTAGGATATTTTCGATAATTTTTTGTTTCTTAAAGATTTGAAGCGAAAAAATGAAAGACTACATAGTTGAGAGACAAAATTAAAACCCACCTATTTGAAAGAGAAAAATAAATATCATCCCATGTGAGAATGACCCATAGCTATATAAGCTGAAATGAGTTGAATTAGAGTGGATTAAACAATAGGTCATAAGCAGGGGACCTAAGTAGAGTCCGTCGGGTGCTTGAGCATTTATTAACTTTATCTCGGAATATATATATCTATAAAGAAATTAAGAGGTATTTGTATAAAATTATCATAGAGCACCCAATGAACAAATGATTTGATTGGTTCATTGGCTCTTGAGTGGATACTTAAGACTTTTTTAGTGTTGTTGAGCCTAACCTTAAAATCCTACATTCGCCACTTCACTCATAAGTTATACCTTAACAATTTCAAACTTTTATTATAATTTTGTAAATATCTAAAAAAAAATTTAATTATACAGACTTCTTAAGAAAGTATTATTTTAGAAAAAAAATATTGTACAAAATTTTATACTAAGATTAAATAAATTTTATCAATTATATTTTGAATAAATTTAACCATTATTATTTTATTATTTCTATAATAATAAAAATAATATTAAAAAATAAAATAAATTTCTCATAATTTACTAAAATAAATAAATGAATAAAAAGAAAATATAATCTTAGTATAATTAAATAATACAAAATAAAAAAAATTGTTAGTGCATCAATTTTTAATTAGGACAGAATTAAATGGTCCAAATGGTGTAGTCGTGTTACAACAAAATGCATAAAAGTCGAAGTCTCTGACGGTGGTGGAGTTAAGTGCCCGTCCTCAACCGCCATACCAGTTTAACTACCTTCGATTGGTAAAATAATCGGAATATATCAAAATATTTTTAATTTTATAATCTTAAATATATCATATGAAAAGTTGAAATTAAAGAATTTTTTTTTGAAAAAAAAAACGAAGATGAAATCTCGTTAATTAATCTTTTATAAGACATAATTAAACATAGGGGAAATCGTGGGGGAAAAAAGAGGGAGAAGAAAACAAATCATACATTAGTTTTATGAGTGATGAATTATTAGCATTTTGCGAGTTTTATATTTAATTTATTAGGTATTTTTGTTTACTGCCTTTGCATTATACTTCATCCATTCAATATTAGTTGACCATTTTCTTTGTTTACATTCATATTTAAAAGTCGCAAATAAAAAGATAATTTTACTAATTCATCCCTTAAAAACTTCTTAGAAATTTTAGAAACAAATGTGAATACTCTCAGAAAGAATTAATTTGAAGGGTAATATTAGAACGAAATTATTAAATGCTTTCTTAATTTAATAAAGTAGACAATTAATATGAAATAACTATTTTAATAAGATGATCAACTAACATGTAACAGAAGAAGTACTTCTTAGAAATTAAAAGCCTTTTGATTGAATATGTGACAAATATTTAGAATAACTTCTTAAGAAGCACATATAGATAAGAAGTCTTTAAAACGAGTTCAATCATGTAACACAATAAGTTCATGATTGTTAAAATAGATTTCGTGAACACTCAATAATTAAGATATGAAACTGAGAAAATGACAAAAAAAATATCGTTTAGGTTTAAAAATAGGTTGAAAATAGTCTCCGGAAATATGTAATAATTAATTTTGGTCCTTTAAATAAGTCAAAAGTTAACACTTTTAGTTTCCAAAATATTTAAAAATATTTATTCATTAAATTTGATGAAAGCAGTGGATTTTTTTTTTAATACTATAAACATCAAGAAAGATAAATATTTTTGCTGCCATGATTGATAATGAATTAATATTATTTAAAATTTGCGTAGTTATGTTTTTTCCAATTTTCTTGGGCTTCCTATAAATTGATGGGCAAGTAGTCTTGGGCCAACAACCCTTTTTAACGTGTTTACCTGAAATCTTTGTGCAACTTATGAATAGACATTGTCCACAAATTTCTTATAAACAGACTGAAAATTTTATAAAAAGTTATTAATCACGATCTAAAATTTTATAAGTTATTGTAAATGTTAAATGATTTTCTAACTTTTTGTGTGTAAGAATGAACAATATATAACGAATAACAGACATTAATATAACGATATTTACACACACAGACACACATACACACATACACATATAAGAGAAGCTTTCTCTAGCTTTTTGTTTAGAATTCTTCGTTTCTTTTCTGAATTATGAGGACCCCTATTTATAGTTTTAAAATAGAAGAGTTGTGATTGGAATAGGATTCCCTTCGGCCAATCAGATTTAACTGACATAACATATGAGTTTTATGGAGCGGACTTTAATTAAATTCATATTTATTATATTTAAATAATTAACTCAATTATATTAATCCATAATATTTATTTGGACTAATATATTCATGAATTTAATATAATCCGAATCATTTTATAAATTTATATTTAATAAATTTTAAATGACTACAAATGCCCCCTTCTTCAAGTCTTGTCGAGATATTTTATCTTTCAAAGACTAGGCTTGAAAAATTTGAAGACTTCAACTTGCAGACTGGAAGAATTTAAAGACTTCAACTTGTATACTTGGAGATTTTGAAGACTTCATCTTGCAACAATTTTTATTCATAGAGGTTTGCCCCCCATTGAGTCACCACCATTTGGTGCAAGTTTGAAGTTTGATAAAATATTACTCATAGCTTTAACTTTCATGTGACAGATCAAGTGGGAACATGTGTTTTTTTTACACTCATGCAACTGAACTTAGGATATATTCTAAGCGCCTACGTACCTCAGTGAAGAGGATCAAGACATAACGTAGTTCTGGGAGAGTGTTTTTATTTCCGTGTGTCATACGTAGTTTATACTCTTGCGGACCAAGAGTGACATGCAGTTTAGGCTCGTACCTTAAGGAGCATTTTAACTTGAATATTTAACTCTAATTTGAAGAGCTTTGTGACATACAGTTTAAGCTCGTGTTTTAAAGAGCATTTCAACTCAAAGATTTAACTCAAATTTGAAGAGCTTTATGACATATAGTTTAAGCTCGTGTTTCAAAGAGTATTTCAGCTCGAAGATTTAACTCAAATTTGAAAAGTTTTGTGACATGCAGTTTAAGATTGTGTTTCAAGGATCATTTCAACTTGAAGATTTAACTCAAATTTGAAGAGTTTTGTGACATATAGTTTAAGCTCGTGTTTCAAGGAACATTTCAACTTGAAGATTTAACTCAAACTTGAATATTTAAGTGACATACAGTTTGAGCTCGTGTTTCAAAGAGCATTTCAGCTTGAAGATTTAACTCAAACTTGAATATTTAAGTGATATACAGTTTAAGCTCATGTTTTATGGAGCATTTCAACTTGAAGATTTAACTTAAATTTAAAGAGTTTTGTGACATACAATTTAAGCTCATGTTTCAAGAAGCATTTCAACTTGAAGATTTAACTCAAATTTGAAGATCTTTGTGATATACAATTAAGGCTCGTGTGTCTAGGAGCATTATAACTTGCAGTTTAGGCTCATGCGATAAGGAGCATTGTAACTTGCAGTTTAACCTCATGCGTCAAGGAGCGTCTGGATATACATTGACTCTTCAAATTCATCTTCGGATGAAGACTTGCCCCCACTTCGGGGTTCTTCTATATCTTCATCTTCACGAGGTCTATAGACATGAGATCGTTGATCTTCTCTAAAAGTCAAGCTTAATTCCATATCATGTACTCTTCGAATGTATTGGGCTTTCATCCTTGCAAGATGTAGTGAAGACCCCAATTCATGCCTTGGATGCACATTTCAATGCTAAAAGTTTCACTAAGGCGATCTTTGCAATTGAGGCTCAAACTTCTTTAGTGATTGATAAAGTCAACAACTAGCTCATATTCACCTTGACGAGCCTTTGTAAGTTCAATCATGCTAACGACACATCTTGTGCTATAGAAACGATTGAGGAACTCTTTCTCTAACTGCTCCCAATAATCTATAGAATTAGGTTCGAGATTTGTGTACCTATCAAAGGCATTTTCCCTTAGATACTGAACGAACTCTTTAACAAGATAATTTCCATATGTCCCAACATCATTGCAAGTCTCGATAAAGTGTGTTATATGTTGTTTGGGATTTCCTTTGCCATCAAACCGTTGAAGCTTAGGAGGTTGATGGCCTTCCGGCATTTTCAAGTTATCAATCCTTTGTGTATATGGCTTCACATATGTGGGAGAAAATTTGGGTGAAGATTCATATTTGTCTTCGATAGCCTCTATGATAAAGATCTTCAATTGATCAATTGGAATCAAACCTTCAGTGGAGATATGATTCTCTTTGATCTTTGTTTGTTTTACGCAAGACTCTCATTCGTCTTGAATTTTATGAAGCTTCAGAGGTGCTTGACTTGATCTTCTCTCAATCATGTTATCCATCATATTTGTTAGCTTGGAAAGTTTAGCATCTTGTTCGTGTGAGCACTTTGTCAGGCCTTCAATGGCTTTAGTTAAGCTTGCTAGTCGTTCTTCCATAGTGCAAGTCATTTTAATACTCTTTGATGCTTGAAAAGTTGAGATGAGAGGTAGAGATTGTCCCAATGGGCGTGCCAGAATTTGTAGACAATAAAATTCGCGTCAAGAAAAACAATAATCAAGAATGGAAAATTATGCAACAATCGTATTTATTATTTCAAAGTGCGAGTGTTACAATCTCTATGATTCCTTTGAATTCGCCTTTTCAAATATAATTCAAGAGCTCTTGAGCTTGATCTTGAACTTGGAATTTATCTTGATCTCGATCTTTATCTTGATCTTGAACTTGAACTTGGACTTGGACTTGATCTTGAATTTGATCTTTACTTGAAATTTATCTTGATCTTGACTTTCTAGTTGAATTCAAGGGCTTCGAGCTTGATCTTGAATCCAGTAGTCTTGATCTTTATCTTGATCGTTCTTGAACTTGATCTTGACTTCTTCAAATCTTGAACTTGAATTCTTGAATCCTCGAATTCTTGAACTTGTAGAGAAATTGCGGCTTTTGATCCACGAGCTTTCTCTAGTTTTTTGTTTAGAATTCTTCGTTTCTTTTCTGAATTATGAGGACCCCTATTTATAGTTTTAAAATAGAGGAGTTGTGATTGGAATAGGATTCCCTTCGGCCAATCAAATTTAAGTGACATAACATATGGATTTTATGGAGCGGGCTTTAATTAAATCCATATTTATTATATTTAAATAATTAACTCAATTATATTAATTGATTTCACGTATCAGGAAACTACTTCCAGTTCAAGTGCCAACAATTGTGAATAGTAATATAACCCAACTAGTGAGTTGAGGTCGAGTCCCAAGGGAGTGGTTCGTAATTGAGAATCAATAAAAAAACATAAATGTGTTCAAGTCAATTATAGCTAACGAAGAAAAGCATGATAAATTAAAGGGTGACACAAGTGTCAAGTATTAATAGGGGTTTTTGTAATCAATTATCAACTAAAACGACAACTAAAAATGAAAATACAAATATGGAGACGGGATTCTTGGGATGTGATAGGATTATGGGCTAAGGTAAACAACCGGGTAATTGCTATTGATAGTAAATCGCTGTAAATTGGTAACTAAGCTAGACTATAGTGGGGTAAACTTTCTCTCGAACAATTTACCCCGAATCAAATCGGTTTCTCTCGAACACCAATAAGCGTCAATGAAGCACAACCTTCGCCTTAGTCCATTCACTCTCTCGAACTGAATGTGTGGGAGAGGGTTTAGGATTCACTCTCTCGAGCTGAACCCACGACAATCCAATAACCACAGACCATCAATTCAGTAGTTTTGGTTTTAAAACCTCTCTCGAGCAAGCCAAAAACACGAAGTTAAAATTGTATTTGCAACTACAATCCCATTAAATTAAAACACAACCACTGAACGAAATCACCTTTAAACAGCAAATAAACAATCAATTAGCAATACCCAACAGTAAATTCAACTCATATTCACATAATTACACCCCAAGAATTGGGGTTTTAGCTAGACATGGTAAAAAGATAAAAATTGATACCGAAATGTGTTTCCATCAACTGGGTACGATTAATAGTCTTTACGAACGTCTAAGATGAAGAATCTTCAATACCCACTTCCAATTTCTTAGAAATGAAAATCTTCAAATCTTCAAAGCTAAGGCAAAATGTCTCTCAAACTCAGTTCCAGTCCTAAACTTTAAAAACTGAATAATAATATGATTTCCTATAAAATCTGATAATAAGCTAAAAATTTAAACAAGTATTTATAGTTGTCAAAAAGTGTGCTGCGAAGGTTCAGTCGGTGCAGTTAGTCGGGATCGTCGATCCACTCGGCGATCCGCCCTTTGGTCATTTGTATTGCCTTTTTGCTTTTTCCTTCAGCATCCTTGAGGTTCTGTAACTTTAGGCGATAAGGCACTGCATCGCGGAACTATTCGCCGACTCGCCGACTGCTTCTTTCTATCGCTGACTTGATTTTCTCCTTCAGGGCTTGGCACACTGGAACATTAGGCGAGACCAAGGCCATTCGGCAACCCACCCAATAGTTTAGGCGATCCTTAGGCCTTCTTTTCTTCGTTCTTACAGTTGGATTGTTCCTTTTTGCTCAATAGTGCCCATGCTTTGTCCCTAAGTTCGAATACCTGAAATTCAAGGATTTATATCAGTTATTGAGTCAAAATATGCATTGGAGGACACTAAATCTATTAAAATTAAGCCCTAAATGAGTCCAAATTGTGGACTCATCAACACCCCCAACTTAAACTTTTGTTTGTCCTCAAGTAATATTCAAGTTCAGCAGTTCAAAAATGATGTCTCAAAGAGTGATACACAAGACTCAATCATGAATGCACACAAGAAGACTCAAATTACTCATGCAAGGACCAATTGTACACTCAAAGATTCAAGTTGTGACTCACCATTACCAAAGAATCTCAAGCTCACATTACTTGCTTCAAATGCAAGTTCAAGCTCAACAAAGGTGATCAAATGCCCTCACATAAAAAATTGATTCCATATTCTCACACAATGATTCAACAATTTAAAATTTCGGAATCAGATGCAACGCTCACACTCACAAAGATGAACACAATGTATAATTTTCACCCATATGTTTGCCCTTATTTTCCAATCGACTTTTGGTTCAGCTCATTCAAGATCAAAAAGGTCTTTTAAAGGCTTGTAATGGGGCTGAGTGCAAATGTATGATCATTTAGGCTTTTGGCTGTAATCCTCATGAAATGGGATGTGAACAACACATTCTTTCCTTTTCTTCGTCATTTTTATTCAAGCTCAAAAGTCACCTCTTATTCCTCTTCCATGTGCCGTTGGAAATCCCATTTTCTTTGATTTTTACAACTTTTTTTTTTCATTCTTCTTTTCTTTCTCTTTTTTTTTTTTATATATTTGGAGAGGTTTCATTTTTCTCAAAACATGGATAAAAAGGACTTCTTTGCATTTTCTTAATTTGCCTTTTCTTTTCACCACACCCCCAACTTAGGCTTGGTTATTCAAACAGGCCACAAATCATGAGAATTATGGGTAATGGATTAAGAAAAGTTATGTTTTCATCAAATTTCTTCCAAGAAAAGGGGTAAGGCTCAAGGGGTGCTCAAAAGGGTTCACACACTCACATAGTAGACCACAAAAGATGTATAATGTTAAATTGGTTCACACTCTTTAAAGTTGCCTAAGATTATCTCAAGAAATTGCCTCACTTAGTTAATCGGACTAACGGGGCAAATTTTAGGTGTCATCATACATGGTTCATGGTAAGCTCATCACACAAGGCATCGACACCAATGTCAAAACAAGACTCCACACTTTTGCTAGTGTGCAAAGTTTATCACAAGAGACTCAATTCGATACTTGGCTAGTCACAACGAGATGCAAAAAGTTAACATATTGGCTATGCAACTTCATTTTGCCTCATCGTAGCCGCACATTTATTTTTGTTCGATTATGAACACTATTCAAGTCATCGATATTGATCAAAATCGATACTTAAATTTGCACAGGAACATCCACATTCAATACAAACAAGAGATGGCAAAAAAAATTCGAAAGGGTCAAAAATCATTTATAATTAAAAATACGGAGCCACGAGCTCAAACATCCACAAAAAGCAGTGTATAACACAAATTTAGCTCAAAGCCCAAATATATAAACAAAACAAGAATTACATATGTCACACAAAAGGTGGGCCTCACCCCACCACAAAAAAATGCATTTGTCCTTAAATGCAAACAAGAATATCCAAAAGTCAACATGAAAGTAAGATAGAGAGGGAGGTAAAGAGGGAATCATGTCTACGTAGTCGCTTCATCTGTTTGTGCATCAGTTCTCGGTGCATTAGTTTTGACTTGGGCATCAATGCCAGCAGTCATCTCAGAAGGAATAGTAGCAGTAGACCCACCAGGAGTTGTCACAAGTGTATCAGCCAAAAAGTTCCGCACAGCTGTTGTTGTGCCTTAATTTACCTATCTTTAGGAAAATCACTATTTTGAAGTGTTCTAAGTATAAAACAATTTAAGAAAAATACTTAGAAAAGAGTCGCCACTTAATTTTTTAAAGAAATTAAGAAAACTTATAATTTTCAAAGATTTAAACAGAAAAAATCATTTGAAAATACCAAAGGGGGTTCGGGGTTCAATTTACACTTCGAGAAG
>JAJOOO010008698.1:0-11530 GCA_029582685.1 Solanum piurae
TTATATATATATATATATATATATATATATATATATATATATATATATATACTATAAAATGAGATTAAGAAGAAGACAATTATTTTTTAAGTTTTCATTAGTTGAAGTGATTTTGAAAGAAAGAAAACAAGAATAGGATTCCTCAAAAGTACTTAATATTTTTATTAGGAATAAGATATATTTATTCGAAAAAAATAATCAATATATTTATTCGAAACAGTACATTTTTTATTTTTTGATACATTTAGTAACTAGGAACATTTCTGAACCAAACTATGAATGAGAGACCCCCTCTCCCCCGCCCCCAACCCCCACCTCCTTTTTCTCTTTACATTTTATATTATAACTTTTGCTTGATTTGTTCAGGACATTCAAGGGTCATTTGGTTCTCCGCATAAATAAATTAAAAAGAATCTCTTAACATAGAAGTTCGTATGGGTTATAGTGTAAGAACAAGCAATCGTCATGTAAAAAAAATTGCACAATTATTTTATGCAAAATAAAATATAGTGTATAAGAATATATTTATTGGCAATCAACGAATAAGAGCAGCTAAGAAAAAAAAATCTTAAAGTAAGCAACCTCCACCTAGTAATTCTTATATTATTATTTATCGCATAAAAAATAATCCCTTTATAATTAGTTTGTGAATATAATCTAACATATCAGTGCTTTAAAGCTGAAGTCGTCACCAGTACTTCAATCACCTCCCAAAATATATTATGCTTTGCAACCAATCATTCCTTGATAACTTAATATAAAGTGGATTAAAAATAAATTAATTGTACTTAATTAATTAAGGACACTATTAAGTGGAACATAATGAGTTAATAAAGTACACCAACCGCCGACTCAATTACAAAGTACCAAATATGAGTTAGGTAAAAGAGGTTCAACTAGTGAAATAAATAGCGAAGATAAAATACTAAAGAATATAACGATGTACTTTGAAAAATCTTCTTGCTTAAAGGAGTAAATATTGTTAGCTTCCACGGTGGATTCTCTTCTTAGCTTCTAGAAGAACACAGAACAATTTGAGAAGAAAAATAGAAGAGGGAAAATATCTAATTCATTGATTCATCTCATTTACAATTATGACTTACACAATGTGTATTTATAGACTGACAGACTAACAACTTACTTTGACACCTAGAGTTGTTACGCTAACTAACCTTTTAACAAACTCTTAACCACACTCTAACTGACAGATTTACATTAACTCTATGTGATTAGCTTCAGCTTGCATCATTTATTCAACACTCCCCCTCAAGCTGATGGCTTGAATAGATCTTTCAGCCCCATCTTGTTCAGTAGATAGTTATGTTGACACCTTCCTAATCCTTTTGTTAGCGTGTCTGCTAGTTGTTCTGTGGTGCACACATGATTAGTCTTAACTATTTCTTGACTGATTCTTTCTCTTACAAAATGACAGTCGATGTCAATATGTTTTGTACTCTCATGAAATATGGAATTTGCATCAATTTGGATTGCAGACTTACTGTCACACATCAGTTGTATTGGTTTCTAAACATGAACTCGCAATTCCTTGAATAAACCTATCAACCATATGATTTCTGCAGTGCGTGCAGGCATGCTCCTGAACTCAGCTTCAGTCGAGCTTCTTGACACTGTCTCTTGCTTCTTTGGCTTCCAGGAAATTAGTGCTCCACCAAACAATACTAGATAACCTGTTACTGTTACTGATCTCCTAGTTTCTAAACATGCCCCCCAGTCTGAGGCACAATAAGCAGATAATTGATTGGTATTTTCAGCAAGCATTAAAATTCCCAAACCAGGTGACTCCTTGATATACCTTATCACTCTTAAGGCAACCTCTGTATGTGATTGTTTTGGACAGTGCATGTATTGGTTGAGTATCTGTATTGCAAATGCTAAATCAGGTCTGGTCATAGTGAGGTATAACAGCTGTAACATTCTGAAAATTCCTAGACTAACCTAGAGCTTTACGTGAAGGTTTTAGAGTTTGACGTGAGGGTTAGAATCGTAATTATGATTTCTCGTACATAGAGTGAAGGTTTTAGGGTTAGGGCGTCAAGGTACGACCCCGTAAGGACCAACCAAGGGTCCTTGAGGAGGACCCAAAATAGTCCCTAGAATCTGCCTAAAGAGGGGTCACCTACGGTTGGGACTCACTCCCCGTAGGTGGACCCACCCGTGGGAAGGGGTCGTGGGTCAAGACCCCTAAAGTAGACCTCCAGTACCCCATCCACGAAGAACCAGTATGGTTCGTCGACCCACCCACGATCCGTGGGTCGGGGTCTCGTGGGTTAGGCAGTTTTGGTTGTAAGTTGGATTAAGTTGTGGACTATGGGGTCATTCCATAATTAATTAGGGGTTAAGTGGGGTCATTTTATATTAGTTTAGATCACCTATATAAACCTAATAGACCCCTAAATATATTGATTCTAGACATTATTTTCAAGACACCAAAGAACCCTATTCCCTTTCAAAAACCCTCTCTCTAGAAAGTGAAGGAGAAGAAGAAGAGAAGCAATCTATCACGATCCGAGCCTACACCCTGGATGTGGCCGGCACTCGAGAACCATTACTGGTCCCCAAGCGAACCCTCATCCTGGCTGACTACAATCGGTAGACTAACTCAAGCATACAAAGTTTAATAACTAAATAAAATTCATGAAACTTACAAATCTTTAACTCAAATGAATAACTCTGAATAAAAGTAGAATATTCAACTTGCCAACAATAGGCAACTCAAGTCTTTAATACATTTAATAAGATAAATGAAACAGACTTCTCAAACTCTACTATCTATCTATGAAGCCTCTAACTGACAAAGATGGAAGTCGGGACAAGACCCACGACATCCTAACAACTGATATAACTGAAAAGTAAATGAAATTCTACAGGAGCAAGGAGGCTCACCATAACTAACTCGAACTCCATGTGGTATCAACAAAGCTCTTGTTGATGATCCCGAATACCTAAATCTACATCATGAAAGGATGCAGGACAAATGGATCAGTACATGGCATATACGAGCATGTAAGGAGAATTCTAAAGCATAACATAAGCTTGAAACTTGATAAAAAGGGGAGCATAGTTACCTCTTCTCAAACTTACTCAACTCAAGGAATACTCAAGGATACTCAAAACTACTCAAACTTACTCAACTCAGAAGTACTCAAGGATACTCAAGTCAACTCAGTAATAAGGTTCTCAACTCAGTGAAACTCAACAATAAGGTACTCGACACAATGAAGCACAAATTAACTCAAGATACTTAACTAGAAGGTACTCAACTCAAGATACTCAACTCGAAAGACTCAACTCGTGATACTCAAGGATAAATCAATAGTAAAAGATGCAATATATATGGAAAGCTATAAAACTGTAGATAGCAACTCAATGTATTGAAGAATGCAATAACAACTCAATTTCATATGAAGTAATGTAATACTGTGGGAATTTCTCTAACCGACAACCCCCACTATGAGCCTAAGTAATGATACAACGTTTTGCCCACGCTATCAGAACTGTCCTAGACTTTGCCGTCATATAGAACACCTTAACTAAGTGGATCCACTAGTCTATGCTAAAAAGCACTAAGGAGTCATCTAAAAAAGTATGATCCTTTCTACCCATGATGGCTACATGGTTTATGGAGACTTGAGTTATTATGAACTCGCGTCCCCATATCGGTGCTCAATACTACTCCCAAAATATACTCAGTTCATATGTTTTAAAAACAAAACTATTTCTGTGATTTGAGATAATTACTCAAAAACTAGTTCAAAGGCACTCTTGAAAATCGATGTTTCCTTTCTTGCTCAAATGTGAAAATATTTTAACTCTTGGGAATACTTAGTTCCCATATAATCTTTGAAGAAATGAACTTTACTCAACTCAAAGCTTAAATCTTAAAACAAAGTTAAAACCTTTGTTAAAGACTTCTTAAAATATGGTTCATGCCGATTTATGGACGTGAACGACTCAATGCAAGGTTTTCAATAACCATAGATAAAACTCAATACTTGGAAATTAAGAACTTCAATGATACTACTCATTTCATGAATGCTCAACTCAGAGGGTTTATGCGGAATTATGAGCATGAACTACTCAACTCAAGGACTAAGATACTTCTCATCTCAAGACTGCTCGACTTCTAGGGTTCATGCGGAATTATGAGCATGAACAATTCAACTCCAGAAATTCATGGGTAACATGTAATAGTCCCATTATTTGAAATATAATCTCACATGGGATTAGGAACTCAATACTCAAGTGTTAGAATTTGAAGATACTACTCCTCTCAAAGGTACTCAACTGATGGAATTCATGCGGAAGTTATGGGCATGAACAAGTCGACTCAAGGGTCAAAATATCAATAAGAAACTCATGTATACGACTCATCTCATTCTCATACTTACTTGCTCAAATCTTAACTCAAATCGATGATGGATCTCAAAGGATTCACAATTGAACTCAAAGGTTTCCTTGAACTCTACTTTTAACTCTCTATGTGAATTATGAATTCAAGAGTTATGGTTTATGATATGAAAAATCTCATGATGACAAAGTAGACTCATTAATACATTCTCTTCATCCTCATACTCACTTGCTCGAGTCTTGAAACAAGTTACTAGAAGTTGTAGAAAACCCCTCAAAAGGGCTCAAAGGGACTTTCTTAGAATGTTCGATTGAATTCTCAAAAACTTAACTCTTAACTCTTAACTCTACCTTGAATTTGAATTATGAATTCAAGGTTATGATCATGTTATGAATGATTTCTAGGTGTTTAGAAGTAGCTGAGTAGTTAGAATCGAAAGGAAGTGAAGGTGCACTTTAAACAAACTCAAACAGAGCAACCGACGACAAATTGGATGGGGCAGGCGACCCTGGCGCACTGAGTGGAACGGGGCACCAGCCCCTAAACTTCAGAAAAGGGTTTGGGGCGCACTGGCTAGTGCGATGCTCCAGGCTCCAACCCAGAAAACCCGACGAATTTATTTGCTTGTTTTCTCACCCTAATTCACCTAGAATCGAATGGTTTCTTCCCCAATCACTTGGATTCGATTACTTAGCATATGTACACTCTAATATTCTAAAAGGATCCCTCAAAACACTCACTTTAATCTCAATAAATCTTCAAAACTCCAACAAAGATTTAGAATGAACTTCAAGAACACCTATCAAGAACTCTAATCTTTCAACTTTAAGAATGAAATTTCGCTGAAAATAACATGATTGGCATGTGAGTGAATAGACCCAACAATATGGAAGATTACATACCCATTAGCGATTAAAAATATGGCCAAAATTTGCAAGATAACTCAAGAACTTCGACGAACGCCTTGATTATCCCTTTTCTCTTTTTTCCTTTTTTCTCTTCTTGAACTCTCAACTAAAACCCTAGGCATATATTAGGATTATAAAACTGAACCTAATAGGATTAGACCCTTAAAACATTACTAAAAATGAATTAAATCTGATTGGGTAAGGAAAAGACCAAAATACCCCTCTAAAATCCGATTTTGACTTTCCTTATCTAGACAGCCCAACTTCGAATGGACATATCTCCCTCATACAAACTCGAAACTGAGAAAACTCAGTGGCGTTGGAAAGATAATTTAAATATATTTTCTACGGTATCTGGTAGCACACCTAAATCATCCTGAGCTAGGAGTTATGGTTGTTTGAAGTCGACCCAAAACTCATACTTAAGCATAACTTGCAAAATTTCAGATTTTGCTATTTCCAATTTAGTTCTGACCTGACCTTAATACTTAAGAAATTTTAAATTCCTTAGTAAAATCCTACTCACAACGAAGGATGGTTCAAATCTCAGTTCGAAAAAATTTGTGGGTGTTACACAATCTAGGTCAAAATCCTCCATTGTTGTAAACATTATGAGGGCGTTATAATCAAGGTATGATAGCTTATTAATCCTTGGATTCTTTCATACATGGAGCCCCCTAGATTTACCCCAAATTGTGAAGATGAACCCTAATTCTAGCTAGGGTTTCTTCCTATATTGTGGATAGTGTTAAGTATGATTCCAATTGAGTGGATAGTACTTGTTTATGATTGATTTAGTATTGAATTATGTTATTATGAAGATATTATATGTTTTCCATGGTTAAACCTAGTCTAAATGATGAAATTGATATTATGTGGGTTTATGCCATGAAAGGTAAAATTGAGAATTCATAGGTGATCTTCTAGAATTGAAGTTATGAAGTAGTAATTGTTCAAGAATAGGAACATATAGACATGAATTGAATTATATTGCAGTATATATGATGGATCATGAATAATAAAGCTTGAAGTTGAACCTTTATGATGATTTATGACTAGAATCACTTGATAATGAAGAATGTGATTAGAATGACTTGAAATCTAGGTATGAATGAAGATGGTAAGAAGTAAAGCTTTGAGAGTAAGACTTGTAGTCATGAAGGTTGATCACTAGGGTTTTGAGAGTAAAGCCAATGTGATGAATTATGTATGTTAAGGTTTTGAGAGTAACGTCTATATGAGAATATGAGTATAATAGGTAGAATTGTGGTGAAAAGCCTATACTCACCTAACCTACCTTATAAATGCTTGAATATATAAAGTGATAGAATCACTTGAACATGGATTGATTGTCAAGGATATTCTTCCATGAGACATGAATGTTGAGCAATGATTAACAATGAATCTAAGGGGTGTATGCTTGGCCCCAAATGGATATTGACAATAAGATGGAGTGTCACACAAGGTAGGGTCTGGGCTCTAAGTTGAGAGGAGAACCACACCTAGTTGATGTGAGGACTATCCAAGTTAAAAGGGGAACTCTTACATAGTAGAGTCCGGGTTTTCCCAAAGTTAGGTCTCATGAGATGAAAGCCTTCACATAGTGGAATTAGGGTTTCTAGTAGTAATCTCCATACCCAATGAACTAAGACATACTTAAAGAAGTATATTCAAGTGTTCAAAAAGCATTAATGGACTTAGACATGCTTGAGGAAGTATCTCATAGAGCCCATCTTAATAATGAACTTAGACATGTTTGAGAAGCATCTTCTAGGGTTCAAGTTAATAAGGAACTAAGAGTATGCTCAAGGAGTGTTTCATAGTGTTACAAGGCTTAAAGAGGGGGACTAGTCTCCAACCAAGAAGCATGAGTATAAGGACCTAAAGAAGTACTTAGTGTGGGTAGGATTATGGGGTCTTATCCAAGCATTGCACAAGTATGACTTATGGTTACCTAAGAAGTGTTTCTCTTATATGATGTATGTTTTAATGGATTGTTGCTCTAGTTGCCTTCCATGATATGATTGACTAAATGATGAGATCAAATAGGGTAAAAAGGTATGATGGACTAAAAGTGGTACTTAGCCTATGTGGTCTTATGAGGTCTCATCTATACATTGCACAAGTATAACTTGAAGGTTACTTATGAAGTTTCTCTTATGTGAACATTCTCTTGTTTGTGAGAAGTAATCTAAGGATATGACCATAAGATGGTAAGTATGAATATGATAACCAAAGGGGATACTTAGCATGAATGGGATTATGAGGTCATATTCATGCATTGCACAAGTATGCTTTAAGGTTACCTGAGAAGTAGTTCTCTGATGATAAAAATGATTAAGGGTGGAATAATGCTTGTAGGATGCTTATGTTGGAGACTTTGCTTATGATATGATACAGTCTCTTATGCTTATAGTTTTGTAACACCCGGAAAACTAGTAGGTGAAACTAGAGCCTTACGTGAGAGTTTTAGAGTTGGATGTGTGGGTTAATGTTGAAATATGGCTTCCCGAACTTAGGGTGAATGGTTTATGGGTTAAACGTCAAGGTACGACTCCCTAAGGACCAACCAAGGGGTCCTTGAGGAGGACCCTAAATCCTAACCCCAAGCTGCCCCAAAACAGCCCAAAATGGTGACCTACAGATGGGACGTACTGGGCGTAGGTCCATCCACACCTCGTAGCTCATGGTCGTGGGTCAAGAGCCACCTTAGGAGCTGCAGACCATGGACCTACAGACCTGCAGGACGGCCAGTAGGTCCACTCACGGTTCGTGAGTCCTAGGTCGTGGATGTTGCCTGCAAATCTACCTTGGTTCGGCCAATGTGAGTTTCTTTTAGGTAATTCCTAATTTAATTATTTTAGTGTGGGGTCATCTTATATTATTTTAATACACTTATGTAAGTATTTTTATACCATTAACTAACCCATATACTTCATAAATCCCAAGACCCCAAAATATAACCAACTTTACCCCCAAAAATATTCTCTCTAAAACCTCCATGGGAGAAGAAGAAGAAGTTGAAGTCTAGGGCTCAAGGACTCATATTTTCTACCCAAATTCGTGAAGAATCTTCATCTAAGGTATGGTAGTCTTTGATTCATGGAGTGCTTTCATCCATGAAGTCCTCAAACTTCCAGTTTCAAAGTAAACAACTCTCCAAACCTAGGGTTTTCACTCCAAGTCATGGATTCACTTCAAAAACATTTTGAATGGTTTAATTTATTTATATTATGATCAAATTGATGATTAATTACTGTTTTAAGATGAATTCTTCAAGAATTCATGAATTTCCCTCTTTTGCCAATTTGGATCTTAAAGTGTGAGTATTATTATATGTTGACCCAATTGAATGGATAATGGTTGTTTATGGTGTAATTACATGATTTTAGTATGATTATACATGTATTCTTGGTTAACCTAAGGTTTTAGGGTGAAATTGATATAGTTTGGTTTAGTCCATGGAAGAGGCAATTGAGGGCTTCGATGTGATCTTCTAAGATTGATAAACTACTTTATGAATTACTTGAGATTAGAGTAACTAAAGATGAATTACTTAAAATTAAAGTTTGTAAACATGAATTGATTAGATTAGGGCTTATATGATGGATCATGGTTTAGTGGTATTGAGATTGAGTTTGTATGATGTTATATAACTATAATTGTGTAAGAATGAAGCATGTGGTTGGATTATCTTGAGAATTAGGTATACATGATGATCATGTGAGGTGTTTCTTGAGAGTAAGGCTTGTAGTATGAAGATGACTTCTACGGATTTAAGGGTAAAAGCTAATATAAATGAGCTAAAAATGTTAAGGCTTCAAGAGGGAAACTATTATGTGTGTTGAATTGTATGTGATTTTATTGTGGAAAAACTCCATCAACATGACCTATATTATGATTATTTTATATCATGCATTTAATGACTTGATTACTTGAACTATGATTATATTTATGTCTAATATTATGAATTCTAGATGTGTTGATTGAATATGGTCTTTGGTCCTTAAAAGGGCAATATATGATATTATACATGCTTGTGAAAGTGTGTTCATGATTTACTATCATCTTTTGATGAAGTAAAGTGGTCATGACTTTGTTGTAATGGTGGTGTTGTTGAAAGTCTATTCTCACACACACACTTATACATGATTATTCCATGATTATGATGATATTATTGTGTTGATTGAAAGTTCATTCTCATAAACACATAATGAATATAATGTGAAAGTCCTTCTCACATATTGAATATTCTTGGTTGAAAGTCAGTTCTCACCTAATTGAATCTAACATGAAGATTCTAGGTTGAAACTCAGTTCTCACCTAATTGAATCTAACAAGAAGACATGGACAGTGAAAGTACATTCTCACGCATGACCTTGAGCTATCCTAATGAAACAAGTTAGGATTCAGTAAATACTTCATGGGAGTTAAGCTTAGCACCGAGTGGGTATTGAAAATGAGATATAGGCTCTCCCGTCAATTAAACAGGCCGAGTTTCTAAAGTTAATCTTATGAGATGGAAGCTTCCCCGTTAAGTAAGGTTGGGTTTCTAGAAGCAATCTCCTTATCCATAACTAAGTGCCCCGATAGGTTATTTAGCCATTGGATCTATTTCCAAACTAATACATTTTAGTTCTACCTTAGGCAAGTAGGACACCCCTTTTCGGTGTGGGGCATACACCAGAATCCATGCAAGCTCTCATGGTCTATGTCGGTTAAAGCTAATTCCCAGAAGGTCAAGTCTAGGAGGTACTATGGCCATTCAAGAAGTTCTACCTAGTATAGGTGGGGGTATGCGACTTCATCCATGCATTGCACAAGTAGGCTTTGAGAGTAGTTATGGTAGGTTCCTCTTTATCAAGATGACTCATGTAATGAATGTGCTTGTGACTAAATGGTAATTGCATTTGATGTCAAGGCTACTTGTAATGATGTATGTTAACTTGGATTGTTGCTATGAGTTGCTTTCCTTGATGTGGTTGACTAAAAGTGAATATTTCCTAGTCTATGAGAGATAGGCTAAGGATGAGATTAAAAGATGGTAAACATGAGTGGGGATCTAAAGTGACTTGCTTAGTGTGGGTAGGATTATGTGATCTTATCCATACATTGCACAAGCTTGCCTTGAGGTGGCTCATGAAGTGTTGATCACATGTCATGCTAACACTAGATTGTATTGACTATGTATATGTTCCTAATGATATTTCTTATGCTTACTAGTTGTGATTGTTGTCTACCATGCTATACTATATATCTCTTCATGATGTCTTTAATGCTTATGACTTGTATTTTTCACACTACTTTCCAAACGATGGTTTAAACTAGTAAAGTCCATGCATTCAACTAAAATGTCCCTTTTAGCATGTTTTCAAGGATTCTATGCATGACTATCATACTTAGTACATCTTTGTGCTAACCCATACTTCTTCTACATTTTTCACAAAGGTGTGAAGACTTGAGTTCTATTCTTGGAAGATAGGTTTCTAAGGAGCAAGGAGTTGTAGATTTGGTGAGTCCTCATTGTTGACATCCAATTTTGGCTCTCCACATTTGACTATAATAATAATAATAATAATAACAAAAATAATAATAAAATATATATGCTATGAAATTTTTATAGGAATAGAAAAGATTTTTAATTATTTATTTTTACCTGATGAATTTATTTCATAAATGTTATTTCTTACAAAATTAAATATATTATATTACTACTTACTTTCTCATTTTTAAATAAGCGTCGTTCTTAAAAATTGAATCTATTTTTGTTTAAATATTATTTCTTTTGTCGCAATAGATATTTTCCGTACATTGTTTAAAATTGGAAAGCTTATTTAATTAATGAGTTACCAATTTATATTAATTAAATTTTTAAGAGTGACTAATTTTATCAAAAAGCTAATCTTGCAAAATAATTATTTTTTTTAACTTAATAAATTATGACTATTTAATAAAGGAGAGGTTATAATTTAAATGAATTTAATTTGAATAACTTTGGCAATCCAAGTCCCCTTAAACCAGCCAATCCGTGTGTGCCATGTAGGCGAGCACATGGATTGTGCTTCTTTAGCTTAAATCTTGACCCTACGATTAAATGTAACGGTCCTAGTTAATTAATCTTTTACCATTATTTAATATATATATATATATATATATATATATATATATAAAACTTTTTCTTTTGATTTCTGATTTATCTTAGCCATCCGATCAAACGATCGGACGCCCCGAATTAAATAGGACATTTTCATCT
>JAJOOO010008699.1:0-21966 GCA_029582685.1 Solanum piurae
GGCTAAGGGTAGACACATCTTCTTTCATTTCTTTTAAAATCTTGTCTGACCCTTCAACTTTGTTGAGGATACGAGAGAGCATATGCTCAGACCTACCACCTTCCAAATCCTTTGGTTTTTGGTGCTCGTGGGGAGGGACATACCTATCCTTCTCCCCATCCTTCCAATTTGGATTACGCTCCCTCAATTCACGATCTAGATCCTTCCAACCTTCATCCCTACTCCAAATTTGGTTACCACCTTGCCTTGGGTAGTTTGAATGATAACCACCGCCTTGGTTGGCTAGGAAATTTACCTTTTCATTATACAAGGCCTCAAACTTGGACTCATCCAGATTAGCACACCCGACACCCACGACATTGACACTTCGAGCACCAGCTCCCACACCATTTTTAGACAAAATATCAAGTTGTGTCATGATCTTGGCCATGTTCTGGTCCCTCTCTTGGTCCTTCTCCATCTGTTCTTTAGTCAACTTGAAAGTGAGAGGAGAGACCTGGTTTTCACGGGTATACTAGGCCCTGTTTATGGTAGTCATGCCATCCAAAAGCTGAGCCGCTACCACATAAAGTTGTTGCATCAAACCTCCCAGAGAAAGTTGGTCAGCAACACCCTTATTTACGAAGTCAATACTCTGGTAAAAATACTGCAGCAACTCGTTAGCAGGCAAGCAATGGGTTGGGCATTAAAGCACCAACTTCTTGAATCGCAGCCAAGTTTCATGAATAGGCTCACCTTCTATACGCTTAAAGCTCTAAATGCTATCTCGAAGAGACATCATCTTCGAGGAAGAGAAAAATCGCAGTTGAAATGCGGTAACCAAATCCTTTCACGAAGTGATTAATTAATGTGGTAATTCAGCCAGCCCCTTGCACGCCTCTCCCATCAAAGAGAATGGGAACAACCTCAACTACAACGATTCTTGGGAGATATTTTACAAGGAGAATGGTCCGCATACATCCATGAAGTTTCTAATTTGCTTATGGGGATCCTCATGATCCAAACCACTGAAAAGCCCTTTTAGTTGCAAGAGTTGCAACATGGCACTCGTGATGTGGAACACTACATTCCCTTTAGTCGGAGGCAAGCAAATGGTACCAATACCTCCCATAAGATTGGGGTCATTAGCATGAGGCTCGTTGACATCGTTGAGGTTTTTGATGTCGTCTTGATGGCCTACTTGGTTGCCATTGCTGTCGTTTACACTCATACTTCTTGTTTTCAATACAAACAAGTAAAACAACAATGAAAATTACGTAAGTAGAACTATAACTAACAAGAACAAAATCCAACTTAACTAAAAATTCTCAACTAACACCACTCCCCAGCAGCGGCGCCATTTTGATTTGACGTATCTGGGCGCTTCATCCAATACAAAGTGTCCACGATCTTTCAATAGTAATATAACCTAACTAGTGAGTTGGGGTCGAGTCCCAAGGGAGCGATTAGAAAAACATAAATTTGTTTAAGTTATTATAGATATAAACATTTACGAAGAAAAACATGATAAATTAAAGGGTGACACAAGGGTCAAGTATCAAATGGGGGGTTTGTAATCAATTGTCAACTAAAACAACAATTAATACGAAATACAAATATGGATACGAGATTCTTGGGAAGTGATAGGAATAGGGGCTAAAATAAACAACTTGTAAATGCTATTGATAGTAAATAGCTGTAAATTGGTAACTAAGCTAGATTTCAGTGGGGGTAAATTTTCTCTCGAACAATTTACCCCGAATCAAATTTGTTTCTCTCGAGCACCAATAAGCGGCAATAAAGCATAGCATTTATCTTAGTCCATTCACTCTCTCCAGCTGAATGTGTGAGAGATAGTTTATTATTGATTCTCTCGAGTTGAACCCACGACAACCTAATAACCATAGACTATCGATTCAGTAGTTTTGGTTTTAAAACCTCTCTCTCGAGCAAGTAAAAAATACGAAGATAAAATTGTATTTAGAACTATAATCGCATCAAATTCAAACACAACTACTGAACAAAATCACCTTTAAACAACAAATTAACTATCTATTAACAATACCCAGTAGTAAATTCACCCGATATTCACATAATCACCCCTAGAAATTGGGGTTTTAGCTAGATATAGTAAAAAAATAGAAATCGATACTGAAAAGTGTTTCCATGAAATGGGTATGATAGATATTGTCTTTACACACGTCTAAAAATCATCAACATATCAGTGGACTTTAGCTAGTCCACGTCCTTTCTCAACTTGGAAATTGCAGCCTTTATGTCCGTCACCTCATGAATGGATGTCTGAGCTCTCTCAGACACCTTTATCCTTGCCGCAAGGGCATCAATAGACTCTCTAAGAGGTGTCACAGCAGCAGTGAGACCTCTCTCAATCATCCAAGGGACTATAGCCTCTATCCTAGAGGCACGCACATCAGCAAAATGAGCTAGATGCACCTTCCATACTATCGCAGTGTGGGTGAGTGGAGGTCGGGATTCAGTAGAACTAGCAACAGATCTAGGAGGCAGGGGAACGGTAAAAGAACTCTGAGTCATAAAAAAGGAAACACTAGAGATACGTGTAGTAGAAGTACATGGTCTACTAGCTTGATGGTAGCAGCCTTCCTCTTTCCCTGTGGCACTAGAGCTCCATAGGAAGTGTAGAACTCCCAGACCCAATTTGGAATGTATGAACCCAGGGGTTTAGTGAAAATCTCAAAATTGTGTGCCTTTATTATGCGCCATATTTTTGAGTATCGATCGATCACACCATCTATAGGCAACCGCTTCTCCTCAATTATAGTCTTTAGGTCCTTGGCCTTTAGCTTGTTGAGAGACCTAGGAGGAGGACCCTGTGTAGGTGGTGCTGGGACCACAACCTGATCTGTAACTGGGAGAAGGAGTAAGGGTCTCAAGAATCTGGATCCTATATGGATCATGCATCCTCTTAGACTACAATTCATCTCTCCGGGCCAATAACAATTGATCATCCTCAGGCTCATAGATAACAACTTGAGGATCTTGGTGTTCCCTTTCACATTCAGAAGTGGTGAGGTGAGTCGCATAGACTCCCTCACTGTCAGAGCTGACCTCCGATGATGCAATTATGGGTTCCTTGCCCTTTCCTTTGCCCTTCCCACCTGTGGTAGGAAGTTTTATCACCTTTGCTTTGGATGCAGCTACATCCTCATTGATTATGATTCCCTTTGCCCACTTGCGGGGTGTCATGTCTCGTTTCGGTAACTTTGGTCTAGCCAAATCTGCAAAATACTTCCGAAAGAGTTAGAAATAATTCAAGAAAATTGCAGAAATCATGTTGCAGAAAGACTCGCTGAACTATTCAGTGAGTCGCCGAGTCATTTTGGTGAGATATATCGGGCTTGTCGAAAGGACTGGCCTGATTGTTTTTTATTTTAACGTTTCAAGCACAACTCATCCAATTCTAGTTTTCAACGATCATAAATCACTACAAAACCCAACTAAATGAGTTAGGGTCGAATCCCACAGGGAGAGGTACGTGTTTAGAATTCAATTAAGAAGTATGAATGCGGTCTAATCAGCCATAGGAATAAACATTATCGAAAAAAGACATATTGAATTAAAGGGGTGAAACGTATGTCAAATGGGGGGTTTTGGTTGTGATTATCAACTGCAAACAGTCACAAACAATTTGAAAAAACAATAGGGAGATAGATTTTCAGGATGTGATCGATTATAGTCAAATAGAGGCATATGGGTAATTGCAACTACTAGTAAATAGCTAAATATGAGTGAGTAGGATAGACTATAAGGGAGATAGTTTTCTCTCAAACAACTACCCCGAATCAGGTAATTGTTTTCGAACATCAACAAGCATGACTATGAAGAACAACCCACACCTTAATCCATTCACTCTCTCGAGTTAAATGTGTGGGATTTGGTTTAGGATTCATTCTCTCGAGCTAAACTCAAATCAACCCAATACCCATAAATCATCAATCAATAATTTTAATTCTAAAACCTCTCTCTCGAGCATGCCATGAATATAAATATAGAGCTACATTTGGAGCTACAATTCTTAAATTAAACCACAATTAATGATTAAACTCATTATTAAATAGAATTTAAACAAGCAATTAGCAATACCCGTAAACTAATTCAGCCCATAATCACATGATCACACCCCAAGAGTTGGGGTTTAGATAAACATTATAAAAAGATTAAAAAAAACCATTACCAAATCGATTATCCATCAATTGGGTAAGAGATATTTAGCCTTTACAATGCTCAATTTGAAGAAAATCTGAAAACACACTTCCAACTTCTCCAAATTGAATATTTCAAATCTTCAAAGCTAAGGAAAACTCTAGATAAAAGTCTTCTAAAACTAAGTTACTTTTTCATTATAAGTTCTAATGTCTAAAAGATTCCTAAACTAAATGTTCAAAATTTAATTTACAGTTGCCAAAAATTAGCTATGAAAGCCCATTTGGTGAAGTAAGTGAGGCTTATTGAACCACTCGGCGAGCGGCCCTTAGTACTCTTCCATATACTTTTCGCCTTGGCATTCAGCATCCTCAAGGCCTGTAATTTTAGGTGATCTACCTTGGCTTCGCGGAACTACTCGATGACCCGCCGACTGCTCCTTTTTTTCACCGACTTGGTTCTTTCCTTCAATGCTTGGCATACTGGAACTTTAGGAGGTCAGATAGCCACTCAGTGATTTGCAAAGTGACCTTGGCGATCAGCAGGCTTGCCTCAATCTATGTACATGAAATTCAAGGATTCAACATCACTTTATGGCTAAATTAAGCATTTGAGGACACTAAATCTATATAAACAAAGCCCTAAATGAGTCCAAATCTCAGACTAATCACACTATAATACATTTGAGTCAAAAGGGCCTATTGGTCTTCCTTCTCTACCTCTAGGGCATACATTTGTGTTTATCAGCAGTCTTATGCAAATGCTTACAACAAAAGGGTTGTTTTCTGGTCTAGTTTCGGAAGATCCACATGGTCATATGGCTAAATTTAGAAGTGTTTGTAAGAGTTGTGTGGGACGACTAGAATTGTGTATGAATGTCAAAGGTTTGAGAGTCTTCCCTCTATCTTTGACCGATGATGTTGCAGCGTGGTTTTCTCAGCTTCTGTACAATTCAATGCATACATGGGACCAATTGCATAAGGTTTTCATGGCAAAGTGTTTTCTGGTGTCTAAGAAGTTAAATAACAGGGATAAACTGAATAATTTTTTAGCACTACCTAGAGAGTCACTAAGCAGTTTATCGGATAGGTTCACCACATTCATATGAAGTGTTCTAAATCACCGTATAGATGATGAGTCGCTGAAGGAGTACTTCTATAGAGGCCAGACTGACAATGGAAAGGCTGTGCTGGACACTATTGCTCGAAGATCATATGGTGAGTGCACTTTGGAGGAGATCACTGAAAAACTAGAGAATATTTCCTCGAATAATAATTCATGGAGCACTAGAAATGCAAATACTGGCAGAAGCACATTTTCAGTCCAAACTGCTCCAAGTCAATCCAATGATGACATTCGTGAGGAGATGGCTCAAATAAAGATAGAAATTGGCCTGGTATTAAAGCATGTGAGTGAAGGTGCAGAAAAAGTGAATGTGGTAAACTACTTAACTAGACCTCCACCCCCACCAGTTGAGGAATGTTACTATGAGGAGGATGCATATTTGGATAATGATCAGAAGGGGAGTTTCTAAACCAACACCCAAGGTTCCAACTCAGATAATTTGCACCAAGGTCAAAGAAACCAAGGTCAAAACTATGGAACTACAACCGCAAGGGAAACTATATCCAGGATGAGAACTACAATCATGATAACAACTACACTCGGAACATCTATGGCAACATGAATGAGAAAGTCGGGCCCTATGTTCCACCTGGTAATAGAGAATCTAGTAATAAAGAGGCTGCTAGTAGTATGTCACACATTAAGGATATGATGAAATAGATGATTAAGAGGTTTGATGCAACTGGTGAGAATGTGAAAGAGATGCAAAATGACTTGTCTGGAATCAGTCAAAAAGTTGATGCCCATGCAGTTTCAATCAAGCAACTTGAGTAGCAGTTTAGTCAATTGTCCTCCATTGTGAATCCACGTCAGCCTGGCACACTTCCTACCAACACCATCCAAAATTCGAAAAATGATGGGCATTGTATGGCAGTCACTACTCACAGAGGTAAATAGACTATTGATTCCCCTATGTCGTCTGAGGTTGAAAGAGTGGTAGAAAAAGATGCGGATGAGATTGAGGTTACTGGAGAGTTGAAAGATGTTACAGAGAAGGAAGAGAGGTGACCCAAAAAGTTGTTCCGTTGCCTAGACCTCCACCTCCATTCCAACAGAGATTGGTGTAAAAGACTGAAGAGGGAAAATACCGTAGGTTCATAACTATGTTTAAACAACTTTCCATTAATGTTCCATTTATAGAATCTTGGGAGAAAATTCCTGGGTATGCAAAATTCATGGAGTCTTGGTGACCAAATAGAGGGCTGTCAAATTTAAGGATGAAGAAAGGTTACAAAAATGTATTGCTATTGCTACTAGGTCACTTGTACAGAAGAAAAAGGATGCTGGAGCCTTCACTATCCCTTGTACCGTTGGGATGTTGCACTTAACGAAGGTTTTGTGTGATTTGGGTGCCATTATTAAATTGATCCCATTGTCGATTTATAAGAAGTTCGGTTTAGGAGCTCCAAAACCGACTGTAATACGTTTACTTATGATGGATAGAACTGTGAAGAGGCCCATTAGTGTATTTGAAGATGTCCTTGTGAAAGAAGAGACATTCATCTTTCTGACAGACTTCGTGATATTAAATTGTGAGGTTGATTTTGAGGTTCCTATAATCTTAGGGAGACCATTTCTTGCTACTGGGCGTGTGTTGGTTGATATGGAGAGAGGGCAGATGAAGTTCCGATAAAATAATGAGGAGGTAAATTTTAACATTTGTAGGTCTATGAAACATGAAAGTGATCTTAAATTGATATCTATGGCGAATGACATTGTAGGGAAAGAATCTGAGGTATCCATTAAGAAGAGGTTAGGTGTTGATGCAGTTGATGCACTAGGTGCGGTGATTATGAATTTTGATAGTGATGGTATTTATGAGTATAATGAACTAGTTACTGTACTTGATAGGTTCTATTTCCTTTCCAAGCCAAAAAGATTGGAGTTTGATATGAAGAATCAAAACTATCCACCTGCAAAATCGTCTGTAGATGAGCCTCCAAAACTGAAACTCAAGGCATTACCATCTCACTTGAGGCATGTAATTCTTTGGGAAAAATAGCACGTTGCCTGTGATCATTGCTTCTGACTTGAGTGAAGGGAAAGTAAAAACCTTGGTATCAGTACTAAAGCGGTTTAAGAGGGCTATTGGATGGACCATTGTGGACATTATTGGGATTCCTCTTGGCAGTTGTTCTCACAAAATTTAACTCATGTTGAACTGTAAACCAAGTATTGAGCACCAAATGTGACTTAATCCCCCTATGCAAGAGGTTGTGAAAAAGGAGATTATTAAATGGTTAAATGTTGGACTCATATATCCCATTGCATGATTGTAGTTGGGTCTATCTTGTTCAGTGTGCGCCGAAAAAAGGAAGGATCACTATGGTTCCTAATGCTAAAAATGAGCTTTTTTCAATGAGGCATGTGACTGGTTGGAGAGTGTGTATGGACTACCGCAAGCTAAATGCATGGACAAAAAAAGACCACTTCCCGATGTCGTTCATAGATCAGATGCTAGATCGTCTCACTGGTAAGGGTTGGTATTGTTTTCTATATGGGTATTCGTGTTACAATTAAATGTCGAAAGCTCTGGAAGATCAAGAGAAAACAACCTTCACTTGTCCTTATGGGACTTTCGACTTCAAAAGGATGCCATTTGGGTTGTGTAATGCTCCAACGACCTTTCACCGGTGTATGATGTCAATATTCTTACATATAGTGGAGGACACAATTGAGGTATTTATGGATGATTTCTCTATGGTAGGTTACTCGTTTGATGATTGTTTCATGCATGTGGACGAGGTACTAAAACGATGTGAAGAGTGCAATCTTGGGCTCAACTGGGATAAGTACAACTTCATGGTAAACTAGGGTATAGTTCTGGGTCATCAGATTTCGCAAAAAGGTAGTGAGGTTGATAGATCCAAAGTTGAGGCAATAGAAAAACTTCAACCACCCATCTCTGTCAAAGGTGTTCAGAGGTTTATTGGGCATGTTGGTTTCTATCGAAGGTTCTTAAAATTCTGTAAAATTGCACACCCTTTGTGCAAGCTACTTGAAAAAGAGTGTAAGTTTAGTTTTGATGATTCTTGTTTGAGAGAATTCTGAGAGTTGAAAGCAAAGTTAGGCTCCGCATCTATCATTATTTCACTAGATTAGGGGAAACTGTTTGAAGTAATGTGTGATGCGAGTGGGGTGGCGCTTCATGTGGTATTGGTACAGAGGGGAGAGAAGATTCTTCATCCGATTTACTATACCAACAAAGCTCTGAATGCGGCTCAAAAGAACTATACTGTGACTGAATAAGAAGTCCTTGCTGTGGTTTTCTCATTCGAGAAATTTTGATCCTACTTGCTTGGTACTAAGGTCATAGTGCATACTGACCATTCAACATTGATATATGTTATGGCTAAAAAGAATGAAAAAATGAGGTTGATTAGATTGGTGCTTTTGTTTCAGGAGTTTGATTTTGAGGTAAAGGATAGAAAGGGAAAAGAAAATCAAGTCGCCGATCATTTGTCTATATTGGAGGAGGAATCTATGATCAAGCTAGGAGATGAGGCTGAGATTAATGAGGTGTTCCCTGATAAATAGGTATTGGCTGCCTCTTATGATCTTATCCGTTGGTTCACAAATTTTGCTAACTACTTGGGAAGCGATTTGGTTCCATCAGATATTTCATTTCACCAAAGGAAAATGTTTATGTCTGATGTGAAGAAGTTCTTTTGGGATGAGCCTTACTTGTTTTTTGTGTGTGCTGATGGGAATATTCGTTGGAGTGTACCCGAGGTTGAGATGATGAGTATACTCGAGGTGTGTCATTCATCGCATGTTGGTGGGCACCATAGTGGTATTCAAACTACTCATAAGATCTGGTAGTATGGGTATTACTGGCCTACCATCCACCAAGATGCTCATAATTTCCCCAAGTCTTGTGAACGTTGCCAATGAGACGGAGGAATTTCAAAGAAGAAAGAACTACGTATGAACCCAATATTTGTGATTGAGCTATTTGATGTCTGGGATCTTGATTTCATGGGTCCGTTTGTGAGATTGCATGGGATAAAGTATATTCTTCTTGCGGTTGACTATCTATCGAAATGGGTAGAAGCAATTGCGCTTTTAAATAATGAGGAAAAGAGTGTCACCGCATTCCTAAAAAAGAGTATCTTCTCCAGATTTGGTACCTAGGGCAATTATCAGCGATGGAGGTTCTCGCTTTTATAACAATTTTTTCAAGGCGTTGCTAGAGAAATATAAGGTTCGTCACAATGTATCCACTCCGTATCATCCACAGTATAGTGGGCAAGTTGAGGTGTCAAATAGAGAGATAAAGTGAATCGTTGCAAACACTGTGAAAACCAATATAACTGATTGGTGAAGAAGGGTTGATGATGCTCTATGGTCCTATCGCACCGCATTCAAGACTCCCATAGGGATTTCCCACTACTAACTTGTATATGGGAAGTAATGTCATTTGACTGTAAAGCTAGAGCATAAAGCAAAGTGGGCGCTAAATAAGTTGAATTTGGATTGGGGCGCCACTTTGAGTCAAAGACTGAATGATATGAATGAGTTTGATGAGTTTTGCCTAAAAGTTTATGAAAGTTCATCCTTGTTCAATTAGAAGATGAAAAAGTACCATGATTAGAAGATTGAGAAGCGTGACATTGGTGTAGGTGATCTGGTGCTCTTATTCAATTAAATATTGTGCTTGTTTTCTGGCAAGTTTAAGTCCAAGTGGACCGGGCCATTCTGAGTAAATCAAGTATTTCCACATGGAAAGGTTGAGCTTGAGAACAAGGAAAGGACGAGGTTCAAGGTGTACAGACAGAGGATAAAAGTCTACTTGGGAAAATTTGAGAGTGTGCACGAACTGATATAAGCTTATTATCTTGATGAAGTTGGAGTAATCAAGGTGTCTGCGTCGTGCCGCGACATTAAATCAAGTGTTGCTTAGGAGGAAACCTAAGATGTACAATCTATCCAACTATAGTATTTTTCATTTCGATATAGGAGTCTTTCTTCTTTCTTTTTTATATTTGTAGCTCTTTAGATAGGTGTTTATTACTTTTTTTTAGTGTTGGCTAGATATAGTGTAGGGTCCGTGTGTAAGAAGTGTCCAAAAATTGAAAAGAGAATGTCCTAATAGTTGTTACGTGTCTAGGGACGAAAACGCAAAATCTGCTGAAAAGAAGTTATTGCAGTGGTCTACGGGTCCCATCGACGGTCCATTGGTCATCCACGGACCATGTATGACATCCGTAGATCCCATGTATGTTTCTATATTTTTCTAAGTGTTGGAGTGCCCTATTGAACCCATCGACGGACCGTAGGTCGACCCATGGACCGTCGACGGGGTCTCGTGGGTCCAAGTTAGGGTTTCTGTTGACCCGACCCGGACCCTTATTCAATTAAAAACCCTTCATTTTAAATCATTCCACCTCTTCCCTCTTTCTCCCCAACTGCTACAAATCGATTAAAATCCCAAACTTCACCCACTTAACTCCCCCATAACCTCCATATAATCCTCCCCTTCCATTTCAAATCCCTTCTACTCCTATTTCGTCCATTTCCTCTTCCAAAATCCCTCCATTTCCACCAAAGCTTTTAACGTCCGGGTTCGACATCAAATTCGGTCTTAGGGGCATTGTTACTAGGTCACACACTCACCCTCGTTGCTTACTTGAAAGGCAAATCAATTTCTCCTGAACTTGGAATATTTCACTGTTTCAAATTGAAGTCACAACAATGAACTTGACCTTGGGTTGCTAAATCACTTGTTAAAATGCTGAATTTTAGTTTAGAAACACCCATGGTATGTGAATGTGTAGTTCACTGTAATCAAATTTTTATGTTGATAGGTTTAATTGGAAGCTTTGACTTAGGGTTCTGCTGTTTTATTTATGTCGAACGTTGAATTGTGTGTGATCGAAACCCTATGGATGATAAACTACCGAAAAATATGTTAAAATACATGTTTATAATTAGATTGATGGATTGTGTGATAAAATTGTGTGTTGAAAAGAAGTTGAAATTCATGCATGGCACAACGCTGATCAACAACTTCGTTCCACGGGCCGTAGATCGTGGTCCGTGGATCAGTTGCACACTAAAATTAGGTCAAGTCAGGAACCACAGTGTGGACTATGGTCCATTGTTTGATCGACATACCTTTCTGCACATTCGTGGTTCAACTATCAAAGACCTAAAAATGGAGTATCTGACCTACAGAGGAAACCCACAGGCCGTCGTTCCATCGACAGACCGTGGGTCAAAATTCCTGCTATTGTCTGAATTTTATTTATTTTTCGCCTGTGTCTTAATCTTGTTCTAAAACTATTTCATTGGTCTTGTGGAGTTTATTTAGTACGAACAAGTCTTCCATAGGTACAATGGCTCCGAAGCAAGCTCCAACCTACGCAAGAGGGGGCAAGTCCAAATCAATTGCCCTTCCAGACGCCTGATAGATGAGGAGAGCGATCATGAGTACATCTCGGAGACCACCAGAGGCTCCCCTATTGCCCCCGAACCACGAGGAACAGGGCCCGATAGATACTTACATCTAGTGACGAGGTTGAGGTTACTGCCCCAATTCTGACAAGGGGGCTTTATTTGCAAATGAGTCGCAGTCTGGTTCTCAGTTGCATTCAGGTTCCCCGTCCAGCAGAGATTCTTCTTCTTCCTCTAATACCCTTATACTACCAATAGTTTAGTGAGTTCCTAATGCCTCGGAACCAAAATGGTGGTGTGTTGCAAGCCATTACCAAATATATGAGAATAGAAGGGTCCTTAATGAACACCGAAAGATGGAAAGGACCATTACTGAGGAGCGGAGGTTATTGACAGGGAGTCTCCATACTGTGCCCATTGTTGAGGAGCTATTTCAGAGGCACAAATGTGAGTGGATGGCACGGAGCCCAGGGACATACAATGAGGAGATTACTAGAGAGTTTTATGCCTCCTATGCCGCCACCGTCTATAATTCAATATTTAAATCGGCTAAGCCCATAGCTCAGCCCCGACTTTAGGCTACCTTGGTGCAAAATTTCTCCATGGAGATCTCGGAGACTAATATCCGGCGGTTTATCTATGGCCAGCCCACACTCTGCCTATTAATATAGCAGAGTATGACTACAGTATGGGCATTGTGTCACGACCCAGCGGTAAACCCCAGATGTAGCATGGCATACTTGACCCCGAAGGGGTCTCATACAAGCCCTTAGCATATCATAACATAACATAATAAAAAAGTATGAGAATTTTAAAAACTTTATCCATACAATCGAAGTCTTTCAGAAAAGCAAGTGGAAGTCTTACTAATGTTTGTCTCAAACCATCTAATACAACTTTTAGATAAAATTCTTGGGACATAGCCCATACAATAGTCCCAAAACATGAAAATAAAAGTAATAGAGGAAATAGTGACTTTTTTCCTCGAAGCTATGAGGACTCACCAATCTTCAACTCCTTTACTCCTTAGAAACCTAGCTTCAAGATTGGAACTCAAATCTCTGAACCCTACGTTTGATGAGAATGTAGGCAAAGTATGTGTTAGTACAAAATGTACTAAACATGTTAGCTAGAATAACATCATAAGGGCATAATATCATAAGTGTTAGTCAACATAATACATAATCCAATACTTCATGAAACATCAACTATAAGCATAAGAGACAATATCATAATCATAAGTAAAGTCTCCAACATAAGCATCAGATAAGCATTATTCAACTCCAAGTCATTCATATCATAATAAGACCACTCTAAAGTAACCTCAAAGCATACTTGTTGTCACGACCTGAGCCTACACCCCAGAACCGACATGGCGTATGAGACTCCGAAAAGTCTCATACAAGCCTCCTAACATTCATAACATTCGATATAAGAAAAATGGTACAGAATTAAAACTTTTTGTTAAAACCATACGATCAAAATACTAATTTAAAACATTCTAAAATAGCAGAATTCTATTATCTCACGTGGCCATCTAAAACAACATCTTGAAAACTAAAGTAGGGACATGGCCCTTTACAATCGAAAGACTAACAATTGTCTATTACATGAAAGAAAAGAAAATCTAAACACTTGTCCTTGATCTATGAGGACATACCACTTAGTCTTGGAGAATCTCAAATCCAAGCTTCAACTAGGGAGAACCAAACCGAGTACCAATCCCTACACTTCATATAGGTAAAGAATATGGGTTAGCACAACTAAGTACTAAATATGATAGCCATGCAAAAACATGCTTAAAACGGACAATTTATTTGAAAGTCAGGATATATGCCATTTTGAGAAAACTTCATGAACTTAAGCATAAGAGGAATACTACAAGACATAGTCAACATACAAGTCCTTTCACCACATTAGAACACAATCAACATATAAACCATTACTTTCACATTAAGCCTTCACCTCAAGTAACCCTCAAGCTATACTTTGTGCAATGTATGAATAGCATCCCATACCACTATCCACACTAAGTACCAGCTCAAGGTCACCCTAAAGTGAACTTACCATTCAACCTTTCCATATTTACACAATACTCATACATAAGACACATAAACATTACATAATTCATATCAACACATAAGGACCATCACCTAGGGCAACTCTAAGTCATACTTGTGCAATGGACGAGAAGCATCCCATACTACTACTCACACTAAGTACTCCTTGAAGCCATCATAGACAAGGCACATTCATATTCATTAAGTCATGACAAGGAAGTAACTCATAATACAATCCAAGTATAGCATGCATCATTACATTAAATACCTAAGTCAACATTCCCCATAAGCTTCATTAAGAACACATTCATTCATTATATAGTAAACCAACATTCTCCATTAGCATCATCATAAGAGCATATTCATTTCATTTAACATTATAAAGGAACAAACTACAACCCCTCTCAAAGCCTACTTGTGCAATGCATGGATGAAATCCCATACTACCACCCACACTAAGTAGTGCATTCTTGAGAAGCCATAGTTCATTAACATTCTTTGTGGGGGTAAGCCTTAACTGACATAGACCATGTGAGCAATTCATGGAATCCCGGTGTCACCCTCTCCGGATAAGGGATTCCTGCTTGCCTAAGCTAGGACCATTGTTTTAAGGTTAGGTGGATCCACTAGCTACAGCTATGTGGGAACATAGTTATGGGATAGGGATATTTCTACTAGATGCCCTGCCCCAACTCACGGATGAACATCCACATCAAGAGATTGTTACTAGATACCCCACCTCAACTCCCGAATGAACATCCATCTCAATTCATATCTACTCGGTGCATAACATTATTCCCCACAGAGTACTTAACCTTCATGAAATTAGTCATAATTATGTGATAAGAGATTGTTACTAGATACTCCACCTCAACTCATGGATGAGTATCCGTCACAAACCCAACATCCATTCATTGGAAAACTCATAGATTTAAAGATGAGAATAGCCTTTCACCTAGGAATCCCATATTGTGAGAAAGTCCGTTCACAACATGTCATTATCATTCATTAGAGTACAATTGAGAATAGCCTTTCAATAAGTAGTTCATCATTAACATAATCATAGAACTTCATTCATTAGTCATTCATGAGTGTGTGTGTATGTGAGACTAACCTTTCACATATAGCCTCATCATTCATAGGTTTTAATTGAGAAATAACCTTCAATCATGACACAATTACATTCTAATCATGATCATAACACAGTCATTGATACACACATATACTTCACATCATAATCATACATAATCCTTCATGAAATTTCCCCTTAGGGCTACGAACCAACATCAACCCATAAATCCAAACTACTACAATAGAATAGGAAATTGACATGATTCAATCACTTAATTCAATATAAACATCAACAATTCAACATACTTGCATAATCAATCAATTCCCAATCATAAATCACAATTAAGGAATTAGCGGAAAAACATGGGTTCTAGGAAGAAATCATCTTAATTCATCTTTAAATCCACAACTCATTCATAATTCGATGCATTAATGCCTTTGAAAATCGTTTGGAATCGAACCCATGCCAAGATTGAAAACTAGGGTTTTAGGGGAAATATAGGAGACTTCAAATCAACTTTAAAATTAGCTCCTTGAAAGAAAATAAGTCAAGGATGAAGACTACCATACCTTTTATGTAAGAATCACACGAAAATCCCTTGAAAAACTTGAAGTCTTGACCTTGAGAGCTTGAATCCTTCACCTCCAATGGAGGTTTCTTGAGAGAGAACTTTTGGAGGGGAGGGGAGGTTTCCAATTTCGGTTTTGAAATAATGAATTGAAAATAGAGTTTAATACTTTAAAAACCCTTAAAATACCTTAAATAACCAATTAAAACCATCCCCCAACCAAACTAGACTTAAAGTGAATTTACCAATTCACCCCCAACTTGGCCGAGACATTTGACAGCACACAGGTGCAAACAACGCCCCTCACCTACGGACCGTAGGTTGGGCTATGCCCCATCCTACTGGTCCGTGGTTTGGGTCTGCAACATGTAAATGTGGCCCTTGACCTACGGAGGCCACCCACGAGGCATAGGTGGACCTACGGGGCATAGGTCCCCATCTGTAGGTCATGAGGTTTTGGGCAGTTTTATGTTTCTTTGGGGTCTTGGGGGTTAGGTTTAGGGTCCTCCTCAAGGACCCCTAGGGTGGTCCTTGGGGAGTCGTACCTTGACGTTTAACCCCTAAACCACTCAACCTAAGCTTGGGACAACATTATACAACCTCCAACCTCACAATAACTCAAACACAAAGTCGTTAGGCTCTAGTTTCACCTATTCATTTTATGGGTCGTTACACTTGTGCAATACATAAATAAGACCCTATAATACCATTCAAGCTAAGTATAGATTTTTTGTCATCTTAATCATAGTCTATATGCATATTCAAGACCTAGGCTTCCATATTATAAGATCACTATACTCTTAAGTAACCTCAAAGCATACTTGTGCAATGCATGAATATTGACATCCCATAATACAATTCACCATAAGTATAACCTTGAAGTCACCATATTCATACTTACCATTCATTTGATCTCATTCTTAGATTACTTCATATAGACAAGGAAACTATCATCTTTAGTCAATCATATCATGGAAGGCAATTATAGAAACAACCCAAGCTAAACATACATCATATAAGAGAACACTTCAAAGTAGCTTCAAGTCACACTTGTGCAATGCATGAATGGCATCCCTTACTACCATTCATACTAAGTACCACCTTAGGATATCATACTAAAATGATTGCTATTTATCATTCTAGTCTACCAAAGAATAGCATCGTATTAGGCTAGACTAAGCTATCATAGAAACATATTGATCATGCAAATACAAGCTATTTTAGGAAGGGTACAAGTATTCCATCTTAGCTACCATAAAATAGTATAAGATAAACTAAGTCATGCTACCCTTACAAGCACACTATGATGCTAATTTAAGCTACCGTTACAAGCACACTATGATGCTAATGTAAGCTACACTTACAAGCACACTATGATGCTAATGTAAGTGTAACACCCCAGAAATCTAATGACCTAAGCTAGAGCCTAACATGTAGTATAGTGTCCTAAAAAGGGATAACGTCAAGGTAAGAGTCGTAAACTGACCTCCCTAGGTTAGCACTAGTGTTTTAGTCCCTAAATGTCAAGGCTTGTCTCCCCCAAGGACCCCTCAAGGGTCCTTGATGAGGGCCAAGGGGCTGCTAAAAAGCAGTAAAAAAATAGCTTCATCCATGAGTCATGGATTGACTCTCTCCCCATAGATGAGAGTCATGAGTCAACATTTAGATTCCCCAAACTTCCCCAAAATCTCCTAGTTACAGTCATAAACCACTCTTGCACAACACGGTCCATGGACCATTCCACGCCTCGTAGATGGAGGCTCACGGATGAGTCCTGGACCAAGTCCAAAATACAAGCCTCAGACCCAATCCACGAGTGACCAGTACAGTCCGTGGATCATTCCACGCCCCGTAGATGGGGGCTCGTGAATGAGGTCTGTAATGCTGTCAAGGATTTCGATCAAGGGTCGAACCTTTTAAATAAATTCTAATTAATTAAGTAAGGGTGTGGGACGATTATTATTAGTTATTTTAGACCCATATAGATATTTTTAAGTCATTAAACTTCACTTAACTCTTCATAACTCACAAGACCGAAACTCAACCCACTTCCCTCTCAAAATATTCTCTCTCTGGACTTCATTGAAGAACAAAGAAAAAGGTCAATATTAGGGCTCAAGATTCATCCTTTTCACTCCAATTTCGTGAGGAAAACATTAATTAGGGTATGGGATACTTGATTCATGGAACACTTTTCTCCATGAAGCCCTTCACCTTTTAATTTCGAAATTTGTAAATTGGTTAAAACCTAAGGTTTTCATTCTAGCCATGGGTTCTTCCTAAAAATGATTTCATTATGATAATTGTATTATATTATGGATTAATTGATGTTAAATGGTGATTTTTATTGTAAATTTCCCCATGAACCCATGAACTATCCCCTGACCCCAATTTCATGATTTGTGATGGGTGTATTGATGCAAGATGAGTACTATGAGTTGTATCTATGTTAATCTAGTTATTGAATCTAGTTTTATTCATGCCTATTGTAGTATCTTTATGTGTAATTGTGAACATGATTAATTACCCTAAAAGGGGGTAAATTGCTAGGGTTTGTGTATGTTGATGAAAGATTGTATATGAACTCATGATTCACCTATGTAGTGATAATCTTATGACTATTGTGTATTGGTGGTATTGATGCAAGATCCTTCTCCCCTATTCCCTTACACTTGATTATGCATGAAAGGTCTATAATTATAATAATGTTGTTATGTTGATTCAAAAGGCTATTCTCATGAAACACTATGTACACGGTATGAAAGGTTTACTCACGTATTTATTATTCTAAGGTTGAAAGGACATTTTTACCTAATGAATCCATGAGCTACCATGATACCATGATGGTTTGAGTTCTATGCATTCTTACATGAACATGAATGTAAAGTAAATACTTAATGTAATTACCAAAGGGAATTAAGCTTAGCACCGAGCGGATAGGAACATGAGATGGAAGCCTTATACCTCAGTTAGTCCGAGTTTCTAGTAGCAATCTCCCTATCCCCTAACTATGTTCCCACATAGGTCTCTTATCTAGTGTATCAATCTATAAGCTAAACATGTTAGTTCTACCTTAGGCAAGTAGAGCCCCTTTTTTGGTGTGGGTTCATGACACCGGATTCCGTGTAGCTTACATAGTCTATGTCAATTAAGGCTATACTTCCCTGCATGACAAGAACAAGATCCATGACATAACATGAACTAAGAACAAGAACATGAGTTATGTGCTATGATTACTAGAGGGGTCTTACTTAGTGTGAGTGGGGGTATGGGACTCCAGTTATGCATTGCACAAGTAAGCTTTGAGAGTGATTATGGTATGTGCTTGATAACATGATGCTTTATGAGTTAATGTATGCTATGTATGAATATGAACATCAACCATGAATATGAATATGAACATAAACATGAGCTACATTTATGACTTCTTAATAGGCTTTGCTTAGTATGAGTGGGGGTATGGGACTTCACTTGTACATTGCACAAGTAGACTTATCAAGGGGTTATGGTGTGGTTTCCTTATGACATGAATGTGTATGAATCCATGTATTCTTGATATGAGTCAATGTTAAGAATGACTTTCTTATTATGAACAATGAACATGATGTTTTTCCTTGTCTATGATTGTTGGCATGGATGAGGTTAAGGTAAGTTATGCATGACTATGGTAGCCTAAGGTGGCTTATGGTATGGTTTGACTTTGTGATTACTCTAAATGTGCATAATGGCTTTTAAACTTGAAAAAGGCATGATTTCAATTAAATGTCCCTTTTATGCATGTTTTAATGACTTTTGTTCATAGCTTCCATAGTATAATCAATTGTGCTAACCCATTTTTCTCTACATTTTCTCATAAGTGTAGGTTCTGGTTGTGAGGCACACTATCTCCTTTCAAGTGAAGCTTGAGTTGAATATTCCCTAAGCTTGGTGGGTCCTCAAGTTCGAGGACGGTTTATCCATTTTCTTAGTTTCTATTGTAGTTTGTATATTGTGACTTATTGATGTAAAGGGATAAGTCCCAAACTTTGTATTCTAATGTTTTAGATGGTGAATGAGACAAGGTCTAGACTCTTATGATTTTATTTTATGGAAAAGTCTTCTATTGTAAAAACTTTAAATTTTCCGCATCATTGCCATGCCTTTATGTTATGAATATGCTACAGGCTTGTATGAGACCCCTTTGGGGTCAAGTACGCCGTGTTATGTCTAGGGGGTACCCATGGGTCGTGACAAACTTGGTATTAGATCATAAGGTTTTGGGATGATATTTAGGGTGATGTCTCATGAACCACATCTAGTAGAGTCTTGTTTATAAGTGTGAAGCGCGCCACACTTATGAATGAGAGGCTATAAGATGTTTAAGAACTCTCACTTCTATAATTACTCTTTAGTCGTGCCTTAGAATTTTATCTCTATAAATTCCCTTTTTCTAACCCTTTTCTTGTGCATATAGGATATGACTGCAAGAAGGGCGGCCGCAAGAAGAATGGAAGAGGAAATTTCTAATGAGGGAGTTCCTCCCCGAGATCCTCAAGATCCTCAAGACGAATGGACTATGACTAATGTGGAGATAAGATCAGCTCTCCAAACCTTGACCCATGTTCTAATGGCTGAAGTCACTAGGGATGCTAGAGCTCATATGAAACCCAATGAGAGAACTATGGCCTCGAGGTATAGAGACTTCACAAGGATGAACCCTTCAAAGTTCTATGACTCTAAAGTGGTTGAAGACCCTCAAGAATTTGTGGAAGAGATATATAAGATAGTGGATGCTATGGGGGTAACCTCTAGAGAGAAGGCAGAGCTAGATGGGTATCAATTGAAGGGTGTGGCCCAAGTATGACACAGTCAATGGAAGGCAAAGAGGCTGGAAGGATCGGGTCCCAAAGGTTGGGCTGTATTCAAAAAGACATTCCTTGATAAGTAATTTCCCCGTGAAAAGAGGGAGGCCAAGGTTGAAGAATTCATCAACCTTCGCCAAGGAAGTATGGGTGTTGAAGAATACTCTCTTAAGTTTACTGAGTTGTCCAAGTATGCTAAATCCATGTTGTCGGAGCCAAGAGATGAGATGAGTAGGTATGTAACGGGTAGATCTAGCTTGGTGAGGAAAGAATGTTATTCGTCTATGCTTCATGACAACATGGATATATCCCATCTTATGGTGTATGCTAAGCAAATGAAGGATGAAAAACTCCAAGAAAGGAATAGAGATGGGAAGAAGCCTAGGACCGATGATAGAAATTCTTCAAAGTGAAATTCCGAGGGTCAAGGGCAACCAAGGTTCAAGAAGAGGTTTTTCAACCAAGGCTCCTCTAGCACTCAAAGAGTCAAGAGGGATAGAGTGTCAAACCCTAAGCCTCAATGAAGGCAATGGTGGTGGATCTTCCATGACAAGGCCTACATGTGCCAAGTGTGGCAAGAGGCATGAGGGCAAATCTGTTGTTTGAACGGATGGTTGTTTTCATTGTGGGAAGAGTGGTCATATGGTGAGAGATTGTCCCATGATAAATGTACAAGGAAGACAGGGTAACCAAGTTCCTCCTAGTGATGAGTCCACAAATTGAACTCATTTAGGGCTATATTTTATTAGAAATTGTTTCCTCAAAATGCTTATTTTATCTCAATATCTGATGAAAACCTTTTAGTTTTAGGTATCTAAAGTTTGAAGGGAAGCATGGACACTACTTCGCAAAAAGGAACGAAAAGGCTGAAAAGAACAAGAAAATGAAGGCTTGAGGATCACCGATTTCACTTGGTGAATCACCGAAGGGTCTCACTTTTCCTTTTGTTCCAGTGTGCTGAGCCGTGAAGAAAAGGATCAAGTCAGCAGAAAAAGGGAGCAATCGGGGCATCGCCGAGAAGGTCTGCGAAGCAGTACTATGTCTCCCAATGACCCAGAGCATGACGATGCAAAATATGGTGCAAGACGGCGATGAACTACACCTAAGGGTGAATCACCAAGTTGATCGGCGATTCCGACTAATGTCGCCGAGTGATCCACCGCAACACGAATTTTTGAAAACTATAAATATGCGTTGAGTGTCAGATTTTAGAGAGAACATTTTTTTACTATCAGCTTTAGAACAATATAATTTTAGTACTTTTATTTTACTTTCAAGTTTGTAAGGGTTTGAAGATTTGAAGAAGAAAAGGGTGTCACCTCTTTCAATTTGGAAGTGGGTCTCTTGGATTCTTCCTTCTTTGCTCAAATCAAAATTTATTTCTCTATACCCATTTGATTTCAAAATCATTGAAGGTATAAATTTCTATCTGTTAATGTGTGGCTAAAAACCCCATTCGTGGGGTGTGATTTAACAAATATGTGTTGATATTATTGTTGGGGCTTGCTTGCTGATAGGTTAGATGTATTTTAATGGTGATTTCACCTAGTGGTTGTGGTTTAATTTAAAGGGTTTGCAGTTGGAAATACAAACCTACCCATGTGTTTTCGGCTTGCCCGAGAGGGAGGTCGAGAAACCAAGACCTCTAGACTGATGGCCTAAGGAGTGGGTCGACATGAGGTTCAGCCCGAGAGGGTGAGCCCTAGTCCCATATCCTAACACTCTGCTCGAGAGAGTGAGTGG